>VZTX01002844.1:939911-1091486 GCA_013400915.1 Pardalotus punctatus | reverse complement strand
GAATTGGGCAGCAATCAGAGAACTTGCATTTGGGAAAATATCTAAATATCTGTCTACTAGGAAACATGAAAAAGAATTAATGTATTATTGAGGATTGAACAGAACTTTTTTAATTGATAAATTTCCTGTTTTCCCATCAGAAAAATTAGATTTAAAGAAAAAAAAAAGTTTATTGGAAGGAAAATTAAAATAAAAAATCTGGTAAAGATGGCTTGTGAAACAATCACTGCCCATCCACATTTTGTTTCAGACATGGAAAATATTGGATCTTGTTAAATGTCAGTTGCATTGATTTGATTTGAGGGGCCGGGATTGTGAATCACTAAATACTTGCCCTGTAAATTTGTTGGCCCTTTCAGGAAAATTTCCAACTGAAACTTGACGCTTGTAACGGTGAGTCTGCCAGGAGGGTTTATTCTCTGATAGAGCTTCCACATATTGCTTTACAGTTGTACTGAATCCCCTTAGAATGATTTTTTTTTTTTCCCCTTTCCTAATATGAAACTTGATGCTTGGAAAATCTGATAAGTGAGTTTCATTTCCCTGGAAATTTATTGCTTCTATTTCCAAGTGCAAGGAAATAAAACAAGTAAAAACAATAAGCAGTCTGTAAGGAGGGTATTAATGAGGGGTCACTCTTTTCTCATGTAGGCTCAAGCTCAGGAGAAAAGGAGAAAGTAGTTGCTCTGGGGGCAATCTAAATGGCTGGTGCAGTATATTTTGCTTTATTTATTTGGTAGGATCAGCTCTGTTCTATTTCCCTCTTTAAAACCTGCTCTCCAATTCCGAGCAGGGTATTTATGGCACGAAATACAATGTCTTTTCTTCAGGTAGTGGAAACTCCTTTGACTTCAGCTCAGGGCCTGGCTGATTTTTAGTTTACAAAAGAATATTTATGCTGCTTCTCTGAGCATCTCTGAAATCAGAAGAGCCCATTTGTACGTGCAAAAAAGAATTCCACAGAATTCTGGTGTCCCATCCTTATTCCAATGGAGAACCCCGTTATGCTCTAATTCCCCGTTCTTTCATTTGGAAATGATGGTGTTCTTCACTTACTTCTGGTAACTGCTGTACAAGCTAAGGAGCTTCCAGGTTCTACTGCAGGACTCATTATATTTAGTAAAGGTGGAAAAAATTGCCATCTATAGAGCATTTTTTGTGGGAAAAGAGCTGGGCTTCACAGCATTGCAGATGTGCATTCCTGCAGATCCCGATGCCCAACCAACCCCTCAGTGGGACAGACTGTCCTTTTTGGGTGCAGGGAGGGCAGTTTGGGCAATAAACATGACAGTAAGAGACTTTAAGGGAGGGAAATCTTAGTGCTAACAATATCATTTTGATTTTTGGATTTCTTTTGCACCAATTCCCTGTACTTCCCCTCGCTGGCTTAAGAAAGTTGTACTCAGTCGAGCTGCCTTAATTTTTTTGTATTGTGCAGCAGTGGCTCAGTTGTGTGTTGTAAATGTGATGCCTTTTTATAGACTCCATAGCAGGTTTATTTTTAAATGTATTTTCTCTAGGGAAGGGCACACAGTTTACTCAAAATTTACCATATGCTTTGCATCTCCAGTAAAACAGTTGTAGAAAATACCATATTTTTAAGTCTGGAGAGTTGTGAAGAATCAGAGAGAGGCTGGATGAAGAACACTAGTTAAAATGATAGATACTCAGAAACTCCTTCCCTTCCTGGAGTAAACTGCCATGAAGTAGCTCAAGAGGGACTATTGAAAACATTATTGTGCTTTTCAGGTTATAGGCTTTGAACCTGCAAACACTTGTGCATGGAAATAACTTTATATAGGTAAAGTAAATGCTTTGAACTCAAAAGGGCTACTTGCATATGGGAAGTTTTTTATGTGTGTAAGTGGCTGCAAGATTAAAACTGTAGTTGGTGTTTGATTAACGTTTAATCCTCCATGGCTGTGCTGCCTTGTGGACAATCCAGAGGGAGTTTCAGAGGACGCAACTCAGGAGCTGAATGTGAAAATGAGCTTTTGGCCCACTAGTTAGGCTGGGTTTAGATTTTGAGCTTCAAGATGATATAAATATGTTTATTCTTTTTTCTTTTTTTTTTAAATTTTTTTTAATTTTAAAACAAAAGTCAAAGCTACCTCCTTCTAAACTGGAAGTCTCAGTTTGTGATATATGTTGCTGTTCTGGTTTTATTTCCTTGAAGTAAAAAAGTTTTGAAGTTAATTCGCAAAATTTTACGCTTTTTATTGTGCCATTTTTCATCTTCAGAATCTAAGGGAAAGTGACAGAAATGTGGAAATGCAATAGTGTCTTTTATAAAGTAATATTGCCTTTTAAAAAATTGTCCTGATCTCTGGTCTTCTCACTCAGCATTTTACCCAAATCGGCATCAATTTTCAGAGGCTTTTGATGAACTTAACATTACTGGTTTTTCTAAAAGACTGTAGAACACAACCCACACCCCAGAGAAGCTACTAAAACTTTTTCATTAGGTCTATTGGAAGCTGATTTAAGTCCTGTACAAGTTAGAGGACTCCAAACTACAGGAAATACAGGAGTTCTTCATATGAAATTCTTTGTTCGGTTGTAACCGTGCCTCTAGGACCACACAATTTACAATTGCTATAAGATTTTTCTTCAAATTATTAGTCAGCCCTTGAGCAGAGTTTGTGACAGTGCTGGTAAACAATGGATTTAAAGAGGAAATGTCTGTGTTTATACAGGAAATATTAAATGGGCATGGGTATGACATTATGAAGAAGGAAGATGTGGACATACATCCTGCAGGAATGCTGAAGCACATGGAGAATGGGTGCAACTGAGCTGTTACACCCAGGGATCAGTCAATGTCCCTTCTGTCTGGAGAAGGCAGGTTTCATGCTGGTTTTTGGGAAAAAGCTGCTTTTTACTGACTGCAGAAAGTCTGCCTGAAGCTTCATAGTTCATCCAGGGGAAAGGACATTCCTGCCGATTTCCTTGGTTTGTTTGATTCCAAACCACTTTTCTTCTTCTCTCTTTACACACACACCTGCCGACTGACATCCTTAAAGAAATCGTTATTTAGTACATCTTTGACGCTGGTGCTTTGTGCATAAAATAGAAATATTGTTGTGTTAGCCTGCTGGTCTGAGAGCTTATCCTGGGCTGTGGCTCTGTTTTGCTCAGTTGCGTGTGAGCACTTGGAGGACAAAGTAACCAGGGGTGAAATCCACCCCTGCGCTGGGTAAACATTTAAACTTTATGATCCTTGTCCTAGCCCTGTACGTAAGGGTGAATTTCATCCTCCATAAATGTAAAGTCTTCCTGTGTTATTACAGTTGCCTCTCCCCATTTCCTATTATCTTTGAACCCCCTCTCCATCATTAAGCTTTCTTGTAGGATCCAGGAAAATGTCATTCTCTTCTCCTCTTTCTCTGACTGGCCTCTGGTTATATTAGAAAATAAAATTAATCTCAAGGGGAAAATAGCACTTAAAATTATTACTACTGTTTAGCTTACTAAAGTGATTTGCTCTCCGTGACCTGTCTCAGGCTGATCCTTGTACAAATCAAATCAGCACACAAAACAGCACTGGGAAACGGTTTCCAGACTCAGAATTTCACAGCTCCTGAACCTTTCGAATGTCACAAGCAAATCAAAAATGAACATATTGGTTTATCTGTCTCTTTAGATCCCAGACAGTGTTTTTTTTTTTTTTATTTTTTTAAAGGCACGTATTCTCCCATGCTCCAGATGAAGTATGTGAATAAGCCAGCTGTAATGCTTCTGGGTGAGCCTGTACTTAAATGTTTTGCTGAGTGGGGGCTGGAGAAAGTTTCCATCCACTTCCAAGTCTATCCCTGTGTTGTGGGGGATTAATGTCACTCTGACCTCCAACAGTTTCTCATTAAGCTGTCTAAAATATGAACTCTTACCAAGCGCCTGCTCTTCATTTTAATTTGATGGGTTTATCAGTGGGCTGGAGGAGACAGCTTGTGGATAGACTATACTTCCATGATATTTCCCTGAGGCCCAGCTAGTTCCCTGCCAGGGGCACCAGGATGGCACAGCCCCTGGAGCCCCAGGAGAGCCGCGTGTCCTCGCAGCACGGCCAGAGGCACCAGCTCAGCGTGGCTGCAGCACCAACTCGTTCATTAGTTCTGCCTCTCGGCTGCAAACGAGTGGAGGTGTTGGAGCTCTCTGCACACGTGGCCATCCCTTTTCCCCCTCAGAAGCAGCTCAAACCATTCTAACCTGGCTGTCTCCCTGGCACGCTCTTCTGCACGGTGCAGGTGTGTCCTCAAAGCCCCAGCTCCACCAGGAATAGGAGGCCAATCCTGTGACACGCAGATAACGTCACTCCCATCATTAGGCTCTGACCCCATTTCCTTTCTGACCTTGCTGGGGTGCAGGATGCCACAAGGATGACTCCTCATCCCCTTTTCCCTTGAAGTCCTTCTTGTCCAATTCAGCAGATAGATACCAATGTCTGTGAAATTTAAGGAATGACATTACAAAATCCATGACAACAATTTGTTCGTCTTGTGGTGACCTCTTGTGGAGTCATTTAGAAATCAGGCTTGATCCGTCACGTACAGTACATTCCAGAGACAGGAAGACAGGAGTCATAATCTAAAAGGTTCTCAGGCTTGGAGGGACAGTCAGCTCATGCTGAAGGACACACAGTCTCTCGCGGGCTCTCTGTGTCTGGGTTTGATGGCAGGGTCATTTACTTGTCTCTTTGTACTCATTTTCTGTCTTCATGCATAAAACCCAACTTGTCCTTGACTCTCAAACATAGGTTTAGCTTTAAAGAATTGGCGTTAAAACCCAAAGTGTATTATAGCAGTAGATCTGCACCTGATGAGAAAGATCCTAGCTTTTGTGCCACCCCATTTTTTACATTGTCGTTCTGCACATATGGCAGACATCAGAGTGATTGCGAAGCCTGCAAGGTGCAGCTAGGTGTGAATTGTTTAAAACAGGACTGCCACCAAGTTCATATCCAACTCCGTATTTGGAAAATCTAGAAGTGATTGTTCTTCACCCCCTGCCCATGTCTAATGCGTAAAATCAAAACCTTTCATGCCATTCACATAATTTTTTGTGCCGATCCTGCTCAAAGCCAACCTTTATTTTTCATTAATTCTTGCAAGGCTTGAAGCTGTTCCCAATGAAACCAATTGCCAAACTGATTGTGGAAGCCAGATCAAATCTGTAGTGTAATTTCCCCCCTGCTTTTTTATTGTCCTTGCTCCAAGTCATTCCTGTCTCATGCAAACTACAATAACTACGGCAAACGTTTACTTGTGGGAAAAATTATCTCAACTTCCTCTCTGCGCATATAATATCTAACAATGTACTGTACTGAATAGCATATTGATAAATGTCATTGGTTATTCAGAGTTTAACATGATGAGCCGTTCCATTCTTCTCTTCATTGAGACCAATTTATTCTAACACTCAGATAAAATTATAATTACTCTAAATAATAAAATAAATAAACCCTATGACCTGCTATGAGAAGGATCCCCTTTGCAATGATAGTTCTAAAAACACCCGCATGAGTCAAGGCTTTTTCCTTTTTTCTCCCCCATTTGTTTTTTTTTTCATTTTTTGGCTTTATTATTTGGTCACTAAGCAAAAGGTTTGCTGGGTGGCTTTTTTTTAAGCTTGAGGGAGAATATGAATGTCATAAATATTTCATTTTCCTAGCACATCTTGCGTTGTTCCTCACTTTCAGACCTTGCCAGCAGTCAACACAGTAGTAAATTTCAGCACCTGTGGACCTTTTTCAGTAATTTATGATTTCCATTAGATTTCCATTAGAGATGGACTAAAACAGTTTAGAAAAGTGCTAGCACCTTCAGCCATACGGATCCTGCCTGTCTCCGAGGAGGAGGAGGGTTGGATTTTGCTGCCTGTGCCCATGGCTGCTGCCAAAGGTTCGGGGCTTCCGTTGGAGCTGTTGGGTCCTAATGCCAGCCAAAATGCCTCCTTGGAGAGGAACTGAGAAAGGAAGGGCAGGTTGAAAATGGAAAACCAGGTTTCTCAGTAAAAATGGTGCTGTTTCTCCCTTTCTGCCCCTGCAAGCTTGAGTGTAAATTTAGCCCACAGTGGCCGGCTTTGTTGGGTCACTACAAGTGTCTGAAATTCAATAGCCACACATTTTTACTGGCAGCACTCCATCCTCAGCTTTGTGGGGTGCCTTTCCCCTCCTTCCAGCTCTCCTCCTCGCACATCTGTGATCTGGTAGAGGGCTTTTCTGGTAGCTGGTTTTTTTTTCATTAGGAAATATATTGGAGGGAGGCCTTAAGGTAAGAACTTTGGGGTTAGTTCGATTAAGAATTTGTCTTGATATTCCCTCCAGCTCTAATGTGAGCCTACAGGCAGCCTGTGTTTGTTCCAGGACTAGTTGTGAACCTGGAAAATCTCCCACATGCCTGCCACAAAGCGAGATACGGTGGCAAATAAATCACAGCGAATAATTTAGTCATGAATTGTCCATTGGCATTGTATCATAGCTTGAATACGTTTCCCATAATAGCTCACGATAGTCCCATTGACATCCACTTGACTTTTATGAAGTTTTGCAGATTTCACTCTCATATGAATGGCTCTGACTGGCGCAGGATTGCAGCAGCGGATTCAAGGATTGAATATTAGACCGGATATTAGATGAAATATTGTACTCATGGCATTTTCTGGAAGCTGTCCTCTGGGCAGGATTGGAATTTTGGTTGTTCTGTCAGTTCCATATTTATTAATTATTTTAACCAGCTGCACTGCATCAAGCCACCATCCCTATGCAAAACTTTCCCTTTTTTGCCATCCTCTGACCACCTTTCAGCACTGTCATTCCAGCAGTCGGGCACCCCGGGGGGCTCGGCTCGTGCTGGGATAACGTCACACTCTGAGTGCACTTCACACTGGATTTCAGCAAGCTGAGGAGTGACATTATCTCAGCAGGACACCTGCCCTCCACCTTCCATGGAGGGACCCACCTCGGAAAGGTCAACACTTGCAGTTTAAAATAATATTTTAACCATTGCTGTTCAGAATTCAAAGGAAGAAGGGAGTGAATGTCAACTATGAAATTAATTACTCCCCACAAATGACAACCAGCCCCAGATATACACTTTGAATATTGTTTTACTTAGGTTTTAAGCATGTTTAAAAAAAAAAACAAACAATAAAACATTCTGCAGGCTATTTTAACGTGAATCCCAAGTGTCAGCAGAGTAGCAATTTGCATTCTAAAAAAGTTATGCGTTTAAAAAATGCGTTGGTGAATTAATACACTGAGGACTTTGACCACTTTTTTCTCTTTGCTTTCTCTCTGCTGCATCTTTGTGTACAGCTTATTTTGGAATAGCAATAAATCTACTAAAAAGACAGTGAAAGGGTGTCTTGGATGGAGCTGGGCACACTGCTTGAACCAGGAGATTTGTCTCATCAGTGTAGCGTGTCTTCCCTCCAGTGGAGCATCCATGTCATGCTTTTGGGGTAGAGGTTTTTAGAAAATTTTCATATTCTCAAATTTTATTTACCTTCTAACCTGAAATACAAAACTGAGAAGGTGCTTTTGTGAGGTTATAAATGGCCAAATAACTCACACAACTCCTTTTCTGTTCCTTTTTTTCTTTGTATGAAGAGCATAACTCTGCAAGCCCAGTTCATAAAACAAATGTTGTTTGTGGAAAATGGAACGCATCCTCCACATATGCTTGATACTATTACATTTGCACCTTTTTTTTATCATTTATGCCACTAAAGCACAGCAGCAGAGATGGCAAAGGTAAAGAAAACTGATTTTTCGCTCTTTTCTTTCATTTTACTGGTGATGCAATTCCAAAGAAATTAGTGGAGTCCCACCAGCACAAGTCAGCCAGCGCCGAGCCACGCTGAGGCATTTTGCTTTGAGAATCTGGCTGAGTTCTTCTGAGAAATGTTTCTCAATATCAGCTCAGCATGACGAGGGCATCAACTGGCTTGTGGATAGAGTTTATCTTCAGGGGTTAGACACACCTTTGATTTGCTAAATAATGCCTCCTGCACTGTCTGATGGAACAGCAAATGGAAGACAATAATTCTGGCAGGCGGCTTTAAGGAGTGGCTGGGGGAGCAGATGAGCCTCGCATTTACAGATCCCATTTCAACCTCTCTGCTCTGTTGTTCTGCCCATCACGGCACTTTCTGGAGATTTTGAGATACTGAAGGATGACACAAGGATTTTTATTTCAGTATTATCATAACATTTCTAGATTTGGCTAAAGAACTGAGTCTGATTTTGCAAGATTTCTGGCTCAGTTTTTTCAGCCGACTTGGCTATGTTTTTATAAGTGCCCTGTCTTAAAATTCCCAAAGGAATTGAAACAGCAGAGTTCACGGAAGTCTTCCATTAGTCATCACGATAAAAGGTTATTAATCATAAATGCCTTTATGTTCAGAATTAATTTTTTACTAATTTTGTTCTAAATGTATATATTGTGTTTAGGCCTGCTGAATAGAAACTAAATTGGAGTAACAACTATTGAAAAGGCATTTTAACAATAGCTGTCACAAAAGCATTGTCTTAGAAATGGATTAAAAGAAGCAGCCCTGTTTTCTTCTATTTTCGCTGAGCTTCTTTTATTGCTAAATTTCCAGAGACCTTGAGTTGTGGATTATTTTCTAGCAATCGATGCTCATACTTCATGTATTGTCTTTCCTACCATCTTTTTAAACACTACAGAACATGTCAGCAGAAATACGTAAAAATTCAGTTGATAGGTGAAAGCACAGAATTAGTCAAAGAGGGGCTTTTTTGGGGACAAAAGCCCCTTGAGGAGGGGGATGTGTGTGTTTTTATGCGTGTGTGTGGGTAAGGTAAGCCATGCTCTCAGCTGCTCTCCAATGTGCCAGTGCAGCCTTGGACTGAGATCCAAACACCCAATTTGGCCTGGAAAGGAGGAGAGCCACGTTGCATCCCAGCAGAGTCTTACTTCAGGCAAGTTTTCCTCCTCTGTTTTCCATGAAGCTGTTTAATTCATAGAGCTTTGATGTTTAAACTGATCCTGACCTTCTGCGAGTACTTCAAAAAGGGAAAATTAGCTGCTTGGAAAAATAGAACGACTTAAATCTAGCAATTTGGGACACACATGTTAAGGTCCCACTGAACTTGTGTTGACTTCTTCAGCTCTTTTGGGTACTATTTCCTGATAGGCTTATAACTAGAGAAAGGTGTTAATGTTCAAAACTTCAGGAATCTCTGTTTATTGATCTGTCTTTGAAACATTGTCCCTGGTACAAGAAGAATCCATCAAGACACAGGGAGCTGTTCTAAACACAGGGCATAAAAGACTTTGATTAACTTTATTTTGGCTTTTACTTACCTCTAATGAGTAAAATGATTAATTGAATAACACTCCCTGGCTTCACTATAGTTGATGGTCCATAACAACTCCCCTGGTTCTCATAGTTTATAATTTAGCTGTCAAAATATTCTCTAGGTTAGATCTTGGGAAGAAAGGTCTTGACTTTGCCTTTTTTTTCTTTTTTTTTAACAAAGCAAATCTACTTCAGCTATTGTAAGTTATTGAAGTCAGTTGAAAACATCCCGCTTTAAAATATGTGCCTGGTCAGTGTTAGGTAGTTATTATTTTGGGAGGATAAAAATTCAATACATCATTTCAAAGTATTTTAAATGCGTAACTGATCTTTGCTGTGATTTATTATAGACTGGGATATATATATGTGTGTGTATATATATATATATAGTCAGAGATTTTCAAATGGGGCAAATGTCTCTACTATGTATTAATGGTACTTTTTGAAATAGCTGAATTGATCAAGTTTGTTTTTTTTTTGGTGATCAACACCTGCTTGATATTTTGGAACTTTTTAAAGTATTGTTTAAAAGTCCTGTCTTTTAAAATTACTTTTGCTCTTCAAGCTCTAGTTCTTTAAGATATATTTGGGTCCTGTTTGTATGGAGACAAGCCTTTCAAGACAGGCTTCAATTTTAATGCTTCAGGACTCAGCTTTGGATCCTAGGAGGAGTTTATCCTCATATCCCAAGGTTTTGAGTTTCCCTGGAGTCAACACATCTTTCCCATGTGTCCTAACTGTTTTACCCCCCCAATTTTGAGGGCTTTTTGGTGATTAAATTCAGGCATCTGTTCTTAGGCAGTCCTATTTCCAGGTGGGTCTTTCCTATTCAGAGCCCATTGCTGCCCTTTGCTTGATTGCAGTTCCTGATGGGCAGATCCAGGTGTTGGAGCACTGGCTGTGACTCGCAGGTCCTTCAAAAAGAGAGACCTTCTCTCACCTTTGAAAGCTTCCTGGAGGTTCAGGATAACACCTGAGCCCTACAGCAAGGGCAGCTCAGGAAAAGGTCCAGCCTCAGCTGTTTGCCCCCAGCAGATGGTTGTGTGGGGTTGGATATGTTTCACTGCTCACAAAATCAGACCCGTGCAAAGATGCAAATCTCTCTCTTCTCCTCTTTCGGCATTTTCTGATGCTCCTTATTGCTGTTAAAATTAATTTTGCCCGCATCGTTATTGTTTGACTTGATGTGGTTCTTCTATTTTTGTAGTTGAAAATATTTGATTAATTATGCTACAAATATTCCCTTCCATTACCCCTCTTCCATTATGTTTTGGATTTTTTTTTTAGTTAGTACTAAGTTCTCGTTCTTTATCTTTTACACCAGCTTTCAAGGAAAAAAGCCCCAGAGTTTCCTACATTTTTAACTTTGCATCTTAGTATCTCAGTTCTATTTTGACATATTAAGTGTATGTGTATGCTCAAGATTTCTTACTTCGCTTTTATTTCTGGTGGAATTTTGCCATAAATTCTGTGCGTCAAAAGGAATTTGCAGTTAAATTTGAAGTCTCTGCTGCTTTTATTAAGCCAAATCCTTGAAGGTGCTAACTCCTCTCAAAATCTGTAATTTTACTGATAACAGAAGGTGCTTATTTTAGTGTGTAGAATGCTGTCTCTTCCTGTCTTTTTACTCACTTAGTTTACTAAGATTGTAGTCAAAGGATATCCCAACAGTAAAACTGAACGGAGGGAAAGATCTTCCATAAATGCAAAAAACCCAAATTTCCTACCCAAAACCCCCATGTAAAATTCTACATTGTAGATATAAATTTCTACACACTGGGCCAAATTTTTATCCAGCTAAAATTAATATCTATGGCACTAGGGTTTATTAAAGTAGTGAAAAGTTTTGCACAGATCTTGCACACTGCAGAAATCCTTTTTAGCACTGCAATAAAACATAAAATAAAACTGTCTATGCTTCTCTATGTCAAACCTGCCCTTTTTGTGCAACACCACATCTTAAAAAAAAAAAAAGAAAAAAAAGATCTGGTTCTAGCCTCTGTAAAGCTACTTTATAAGAAGATAATATAAAATTATTTTATGAGAAGATAATATAAAACTATTTTACAAGAAAATAATCTAAAAGTCTGTCCAGAGATTGTCAATAGAATCAGATCACTGATAGCAAGATCCCACAGTGAGACACAAAGCCATTTCTTGACTTAAGTTGGCAAATACGTGGTACAAACCTTTATAACATAACTGAACAAAAAGTCTTGAGCTGCAAGGAGCATTTCTTAAAACACCATCTGAATTACCAGTGGATTTTAGATGTAGACAAAAAATATTTCCTTGAGCGTGGCTTTCAAAGGACCCTCAGGTTTGAAGTGAGCTGATGAGATCGGTGAATTCAGCACAAGTTCTTTAGGCTTATTATTCACAGGGATGATCCATTTCACTCCTCACCAGCAGCACTTCCAAAGCAATTTATGGTTCATCCTGAAAACTGGTCTTTTTGACTGTGCCAAATTATTTCTAATGAAGGAATTCTGGGATTTAAAGTGACACAAACTGGGGAGCATAAATTTTCCAAAATTAATTTCTTTAATGAATATGAATACTTGAATGTGTTTTAAGCTTAAGTAATGTTTTCATCTCTCAATTTACAATATTTAAATATTCAAGAACTGTCATGGGCTTTCTCATCTGGTTATTTGAAGCAGTCCACACAGAGTTGGTGTGATCAGTACTACTGTGGAGATGAAACATGAAAAGTCTATGAGCAACATCTCATGCCAAAGTGAACTTTACGGTTAATAAATTCAGCAGTTCAGAGGTTATTTAGTCAGTAATTAAATGTAAGAGTCAATATTTAAGTCCAAGAAGAAATCTTGAGAATCTTGATCTTGTTAAACTCCTATCTCAATTACATGATCAAAGCCAGCAGAAGTATTTTTCTTTGTAAGTATCACTTTCAAAGTCACTGACTCTTCTTCCATAGGGAGTTTGATTGTTGACTTCAGCTGAAGTAACTTTAGATCAACACTGAGCTATTTTGAAAAATCCTCCCTGATTCTTTCTCTGAATAGAGACATCTGAACCTTCTGAGGTTAACACATCCTTGTTTTGGAGTCATCATCCTATTTTGTAATTCTTCTTTTCCCTGTTCTCAACCGAAGTTGTTTCAAATGGGAGAGAAAAGGAATTCAAAGAAATCTAATCTTCTTTTCTTTCTTTTAACAACTAGAGTAGGCAGCAGATTTATTCAAGTTGCAATCATATTGAAACTTCAGGAAGTTTGGGACAAACACGTGAGTCTGAGGTACCTGATTGATAGTCATTTATTTGGAAACAAATCGTGCTATTAAAAACATTGAGGAGGGGGAAATTGGGGCTGGAACTTTGGCTGGGATAAACCAGTATACTGCTTTTAATTACAAATATTTGAAATTGTCATTGCTGCGCATATTGTGAAATGACATCTGTCGTATGGAATCTGAAAAAACCACCACCTAAACACACAAACTGTTTCATTCTCATCTGATGTAGCAGACAAAGCTGAAAAGCTTGCATCAACCAAGAAATTCGATCAATAATGTGCCTTCAGTATGGCTTATCTCTGTTCATTTTCAAGTAAAGCCCAATTCACATCCTTCCCTGTGGTACATGCAAACGCTGAATATTGAACTTTCCTTTTTCCCCAGTGATTTTCCTACAACTTCACTCAGCCAAACTCCTACTTGGTTTTTTTTTTTTTTTTTCCTGTTATTTCTTATTTTTCTCTTTAAGGCAGTTAAATAATAACATGCACCTGTCTCTTATCCTATTAATCAGAGTCCTAGTAAAACAGTTGTACAAACTGTACAAATACTAAGAATCTGCCTACTTGCATGTGTTTACCTTGGAATAAATTCACGTTGATGTTTCCATAAGGGTTCACGTTCTCTTTTTTCTTTTTTTTTTTAATTTAAAGGAATTCTTGAGATGAAAATGGATATTTGTACATAGTTTATGATTTTATTAGTGATAAATGCATGAAAATAATGCCCTACATAGATACACCAAGCATTTTATAAAGGGGTTTTCTAAGTGACAAATACCTGATTTATGGCAACTGGTGTCCTTGAAAATTAAGGATATATTGTCAAGTTTCATAATGTATTTAGAGGGGCTGTAATCTACTGTGTATTATGCAAATTGTCAGCATCCTCTTATCTTCTCCCCCATTTGTAGCACCCTTCACAGGTGCTTCTTGGCTGCTTGTGGGTGAAGGATAATTTGAGTGCCCTCTAGCACTTCAGTGCCTGGTGTTGCACAATCAGGGAATCTGGTGTCACATTAAGGCAATTCTTATAATATAATCAAAGTTCTGATGTTGTACTGTCCTTTAGATGAAACAAACTAATGAAATGTATTGACCCTCCTTGCGCGCTTCTGAAGCGAAATGACGGAGCGGTATTGAAACTACATGAAATACATTGACATTGATTGTGAAGTCTGCGTTCCCAGAGTCACTTTGGTGGCTGATTAAAGTGTCACATTGACAATATAGCCCCTTTTGAACAGGAAATTAATACCAGCCTGGTGGCAAGGAATGTTCTTCCAGGCTGTAGCTTGCACTATCACCAGTCCTCAGAAATGAATCAGAGGCTCAGCTATTCCAGCGTGGCACGCTGTTTTCCCTGATTATAACAAATAGATTGAAATTGCAACCACCACGAGGTAAAAAAAAAAAAAAAAAAAAAAAGCTTGTGACATTTTATGTTTATTCTCATGATTCAATATGTGTCTTACTGATAGGAATTTCAACAAAGACTTAACATGAACTATGTGTTTTCAGTCAGTTAAAGCTCCATTGAAAGTAGGAGTCACATTAGCTATGTCTTTCTAATCCATCTATCGTCTGTTTGAATACATAAAAGCCTTTGTTTTATTATGTGGCTGATATATGCACAAAATGGAGGGAATTTCTATAGATTGGGATATACAAGCATGGAAAAAAATGTGTGTTTGACAGGCAGAGGGAGAGAAAATTACGTATTCAATGCATGGTGCAGTGCTAAAAAGGAAGAAATGAAGCAGGTGGAGCAGCAGTGGAAGCTTTAAGACAGGATCATCTCTAAGATCTCAGGGCCTGTTTCTCCATCCCAGGAGCATCCTTTATAAACAGCCTAATGTAGGAGAAACTGAAGGAATGGAAAGGAGCTGTGACATGGGAAACAAATATTTATTCATTACTAAGTGAGAATCTAAAAGGGAAAATTATACAGATGTAGAAAACAGACAGCAGTTCTGTCCTGGAAAAATGGAATTCTAGGCCTGTCACCATCTCACATCACAGCTCATCCCTTTTTAAATTAAAGGGAGATGCATTTTTGAGCACTGTGTTATCCAGCCATCATTTTCATTCTTGAAATGAACTTTGCACTGGAGTTCTAGTGAACTGAGCTACACCGGCTTATAGCAGCTGAGAGTGCAGCTCCACAGGCTCTGTCCCCTTACACCTCTTCCCAATCCTCAGCTGCCTCTCCTGCAGCTCCACAATCCTCCACAGCACCCAACCCTACAAAACTCTCACTCTGGGTGCCCCAGGTCACAGTCCCCTCCCTGGGTCTCAGACTGGCTACTCAATTCTCGTCATGTTTTTCTCCTGTCCCTGGGCAGAGTTATGCAGGGGAGTGTGGAATGGGAAGGAAAAGCTCTCTTTTAAGATGTTCAAGCATGATGCTGAAGAACAGGCTGGCCAAAGAAAACTAATCAGGGCTGGAGGAGTTAGGAGAAAAGGAGGTAGTAAAAATTCTTGCCTTGCAGTCCAGCATGGAAGTTTTTTTGGCTCATTAACTTGTGAAATGGTTTGGGGATTTTCTAGAAGGTATCACAGGAGTGCAAAACAACAATATGGCCATTAATAATAGTTTTATTACCAGTTAACTGTACAGATAATTCCTGTGTATTTCATTCCACATCCAGAGTTCAGCATTGTCTCTCCGTGCACAGCTGCTCTATGCTAGGACTGGCCAGAGAGCACCCCAGGAAAAGATTTCTGTCAGAAAATGGTCAGCTAGGCAAAAAGGTCGTGTTTTATGGACACGCCCTGATGACAGAAACTAATCAGGTCTCTCCTGGAACCAGCCACACAACAAGGACCCAAATCCTGGTGCCCCAATAACCCAAGTGCCAGGCTCTCAAAGCCAGGGGTGTGTCCAGGGGACCAACAGCCTTGGGCTCCCCAGCTCCTGGGTTCCCCAGAATCCCGGAGTTCTGTGCCATCAGCCTGGCCCTGTGGGTTCTCCAGATGCAGGAACATCTGGCTGTTCCTCAGCCTCCCTCAAGGTTAGTTCAGCCTGGCAGTGCTGCTCTCGCCTGCAGGATCCCTGAGCTTTGATCCCTGCTTCCAGAGCTTTGGGCCACCTCGGAGCTGATACGTGAAGGGCCCATGGTCCCTCAGCCATCCCCAAATTCAGCCCGGGATGCTGCAGCATCCCAGTGCGCTGAAGCAGAGCGATCCATGCAGCCTATGTTCAGTCTGGGTGATTTGCTGGAGGGATGGAGAGGGTGGGAAGCCCCTTTCTACCTCGCCTCTTCTGGAGTCTGTGGCTCCTTGTTCAGGAACATTGTTGTTACTTTCAGCGCTGCTCCTGCTGTTGATCTTGGCCTTTGCTTCTGTGATTTCTGTTCCCCGCTGCACTACTTAGGTGAACAATAAGTTCCATTTCCAGCAGTGGTCGGCCTCCTCTCTTACCCCTTGCCTGCAGGAATTTCTTTTGTTTGGTTTGATATTTTTAGTCACGCTGTGTTGTAATAATAAGAACAAGACCACGGGCACGTGAGATTCCAGCCTTCCTTCAGTTGCCATGGCTTGCCTTTGCGCGTTGTTATTGCTTTGGATGAGCTACTGCTGCTGCTGCAGCCCCACTCCTTGATTTCTGCTTCTTTAATACTGTTCCCTGCCTCACTACAAAGTGAGCAGCAGTGCTTGTTCTCTCTCTCTGACGTCTTGAATCCACCCACGAACCCATTATTTTCTGTAACGGCCAAAACTGGTGTAGGAGGCGGGGGGGAAAAGAAATAAAAAGAGAAAAAAAATAAATAAGGATGGAATGCTGTGTGCTTTGGGACTGTTGCCTGCACTGTGCACCCCACTGGACATGCGGATCAGGATGCGACCCTGAGCTCCATGTTTGCGCTGTACCCAGAACGTGGTGTGCTGGGAATGAGGACACTGAGGGGTCAGACAGAGATGAAATCTCTGGTCTATAAGAAATCATGTCCTGTTGTTGTCTTAAAAGCTGCAGATGCTGTGGTGCTGGGACCAAATGATGGATATGGTTATGAGAACCATGTGCATTATCCCACCCTGCTTGTCACCCTGTGGCCACTGAAGGGGCACTGACTTGGCAGAGTTTGCCACCAGATTTGATGAAGTTCTGGTGTCTGGTAGGAGTTTCAAGCAGCTCTGGACCCTCAGTTCTTTTTGTAGCTACTCATTTTATGCCATTGATAAACTGATTTATAAACTTTTGTAACATACCTTTTCATTCCTACTTTCTTTTTTCCCTACGATTTTCCATCCTTGCACCTGTCTGATAGAAAGGTCGAGTAATAAAAATCTGAACCCTCAACATCTAAGAAAGTAGATGATGAAAGTAGATGATGAAGGTAGATGTCACCCAAAGTACCCCTTTTCAAAATTTTCCTCTCTGTGGTTTTAACTAAGAGAAATTAAAAGACCACCACGTTCCTGGTACAAAGTAGTGAAGCTGCAACATACTTTGTTTTCCTAAATTTTGGGTTGAGGACAATTCAGTTTATCACATGAGTAGTTTATCCTGTTAAAAAATATTTTCTGAACTAATGAAACATTTTGAATACTTCAGTAGAAGGAATCTGGTAAACAAAATTAGTGAGCTACTGCTGTGATCCCTTTCCTAGGACTCACCGTGTGCTGTCTATATCGTGTCCTTCTGTCCTTCTCCACAAGCTGTTCTTTCACACGTTGTTTTAAAAACAAGGCATTGGATATTATCTTTTATAACAAACAAGCAAACCAATCCATACGCATATGCATATATAAAGTATCTGTATGTCTCTCTTTGTAGATATATATATCTTTATATATATATATCTATCTAAATGTATGTTTTAGATATGTATATCTCAAATAAGGAACTGATTTTTCCAGCTGTGGCTGGTTATTCAGCTTACAGTAGAAAGCCCTTCCCTCCATATGTAGGTGCAGGCTGCTGCAAGTCTTTTGGCTGTGTTTTTATGATGGTTAGCACAAAAGGGTACGTATTTCATCTATGTAATTCTTCACCTTTTGCACTAAGGGAGCTTCCTTGGCAAAGACTCTAACATTTTCCTGATTGCTCTTGTAAGCAATCCAAAAATCAAGGAATCTTATGTAGTTTTCTTTAATGCAGTCTGGATGATGAATTTACATCTATATATCAGAAACACTGTCTTCTGCCCTACATTACTAATGTCAGAAAATTGCCACTATATAATTCATCAAAGTATTTCTATAGACTCCCCCTTTATTATCTCTTCTCTTGCAAACGGTATAATTTGCCTTCTTTCTATGTCAATGAGAGGAACTTTAATCTTGGATACTGCTGTATAAGGTGCTGTACACATTAAAAGAATGGCAAGGTAAGAAGGGAATGGGCCTGGATAAAAATACAGATTAGGAGCTATTTATTAGCAACTGCAAACACGGCAACAAAAGACTTTTTAAAAGGAGCTTGAAAATTTTGCTTGAAATGGTCATATAATGAAAGTCTTTTTGCACTGTATGTGTTTTAATCAAAATTATTTTCCTAGAGTTTCTTTTACATTAAGAGTGTATGCTGAATTCTAAGTTTCACTTCTTTAGAAACATGTGGAGCCGTAAAGTGGATTTAACTCTGAGAAAGCCTCAATATCCCATAGTCATATTGTACCTTTCACCCTAGAATATCCTAAAGTACTTTTCACACGTAAAAACCTGATATGTAATTGCACCTGCTCCAGATATGAAATGCAGCAGTTGTTTAATGGTGCACAGAAACACTAGACAAGGGTATGAGGCCAGAAATTGAAGAATACAATATCCAGCTGAAAATCCAGGTGGGATTTAAGATGGGAGGATGTAATTGCTTCAATTAGAATTTTGTGAGAATAATATATTTAATAGGTGCAATTCCTGGCCCTATTGGAGTCAATGAGAACATTGCTGCTGATTACAAATGAGGCTGGAGCTCCTCTCATATCTCTACCTTTATGAAAAGTTTAATGAAATACTTTAGTCAGAATTGTTTGCAGGATTTTGATTTTCTCATCTCTACCAGAAGAATTGGCTTGATCCTCAGCCCAGCATTACAGCTATGAAATCTTGTTAAGCGCCTGTTTTACACCCGTAAAAGGGAGAGGAGAATTGGATCCAGCATCTCCTGTGGCCTTTCCCACCAGCATGGGATATTGGTTCATTCCAGCCCAGATAGAAATGTCAGCTGCGGAATCAGCCTGACGCACACAGCTGTTCCATGGAGGTTTCCAGTAAAAAAGTAATTTCCCATACAAGGACCCTGGCCGATAGCTCCTGTGCTGTGCTGATCCTGTCAGCTCTCACGTGGTCAGGTTTTATGACTGTAGGCCACGTTTTAAAATATCAAGTGTTTCTGTTCAGTCACTGTAGAAAGGTAATGGGGAGGAGAGGACTGTGATGGTGTAGATGCACAGGAAATATAAGCTGTGAGGATTAATATATTTCTGTGGTGAATAAGAAAAATATTTTATTCTATCCATTCATCTCCCCTTTCCCCCTCACTCCTTCCTGTTTTCCCCTCAGTTATTTCAGGACCCAAATGGTTTGATGCTGATCTTAATGAAAATCTTCCATTGATTTGGTTTAGATACTGAGCTATGTAATGCAAATACCAACCCGTGAGCTGTTTGCTTCCCTTTAAACATTCATCTTAAAGTGGAAAAAAAAAAAAAGAAAAGAAAAATAACAGGTATAAAAGTGTGTACCCAGAAGAGCTCAGAGCTGTCCCCAGTTCCAGCTGGCTGCCGTGTGCTCAGGTCCTGCCCCTCCAAAGCCCTGCCACACTGCCAGGGAAAAGACATTTCCTCTCTTTACCTCAAAGATAAACACCAAATTTTAAAAAGTGATTTACTTGAAAGCTACTACCAATTTTTTCTCATTTCATGCCCCAGCTTGCTTCTAGGTTGTTGCTGTGATTCTTTTTTTATTTTATTTTTTTTAAACTCATAACACATGGACTCTTTCAAAACACCAAGTATTTGAGATAAAACTGCTTTCAGCCTACGGCATAAAATGTAGGGCTACATGAAAGTAAAAAAGGATGAGAGCTTTTCAATCAATTTGATGAAAAATTTAAGTTAATTAAAAGAATGCTCAATTTTTCCCTAGAAGGCGACACTGATCTTTATTATTAATGCATACCAGTGTTTCATAACTGTGCATAATAATGGCCTGTAACATCAGGCACAGCTTCATCCCCAGCTTAATTTGTTACAAAATCTTTTTTGGTATTCTTAAAGCATGCCCTTTGCCACTGTATCTCTGATGCTCTTGGGCTAATTCCCAACTCCTAAAGGACATCTTATTTTATGCTCACACCTGAGAATTAATTTATCAGATTGTTTTTTCAGTTTAAAGCTTTTTAAAAAATAATAAAAAAAATTAAAAGGCATGTAGAGACCCGTCACTGCTTGGTTTTCATATCACTTTTTTAGTATTCAGATTCAATTAGTAGAAGTAGAGGAAAAATACTCTTGCAGGCTGGAGATGTGGAGTAGGAGAAAAGGAGCAGAAACTGGCCTTTGAGTGACAGACACAAGGTTTCATTTTCTTCCATGTACATCAGTGGAGGAAGTGCCTTTCCAGGATGGGAAGCATGTATTGAAGCAGGATCTTGGAAAACCCCCAGCTCAGCATTTCTCCATTGCTGTTGTTTTCCACAGTTAGTGCAGTTAATTGTTAATTCAGGTTGGTAAAGATTAATATTTCAGAGCTGGCAGCCGAGACCCTGTTCCTGCTCTCCACTTACACCTCTGCTTACAAGGACTGAGAGTCCTCCCACCCTGCCTGAACCCCGTCCCTTCTTCCATCAAACCCCAGGCACTTTCCTGCAGGATCTCCCTACAGAGCCACGGGGCAGCCCTGTGCTTCACAGACTGATTGAGGGAGATGGTTTTGCAGAGGGTAGCTTGGATTTTCCAGGAGCTGAATAACCCTTGTGTTTAGGGAGTTTAAGGTGATGAAACTTCCCAGTTGGAGACCGTGTTTAATTCCCTGCAGTAGGAGGAATGAAATTATGCCAAGCCTGGCATCTGGACTGACGTAGGCATGGCATGCAAGCATCCCTTTGTACTGGGGGAATGAGAGGAGTGAGACGAGGGCTTCTGCTTCAGTACAGAAGCACTTGAAGGCCCCTGAGCCCGGTACTCCCTGTGCTGTCCCAGCAATCGGTGCAGGGATGGACCAGTCTCCAACCTGGGCACTTCACAGGGTCGGTAGACATGAGGCACAAAAGGATGCCATCACTATGGAAGAGGGATACAAAAGGAGATCCTCAGGATGGAAAAAAAAAGGATGAATTTTTGAAGCTTTGTGTTTTAAAGGGCCATGCTGAAGGCTGTTTTCTTTTTTTGTCTGTATATTCCTTTTACTTCTAACATATAAACTGTAATAAATATAGAGGAAGGTAAACAGAATATTTCTTTCCTCCTTTAATAAATATGTAACAGATGTGCAAGTCCTCAACGAGGAAAAGAACCAAAGGAAGGAGAGTGGGAATGAAAGTAAATTCTAGGTTGCATAGCATTTATCAAGAAGATGGAAAAAAGCTGGGAGTCGAAAGCAAGATTTAGTGACAAGAAATGGTGACAAAAAAAGTTCATAACAGCTGAGTTTTATGGTAAGATTTGTAAGCAAGAGTCCCTCGACCAACTGGTTGTCAGTGGCTGCACATGAGCACAGCCAGGGGCCTGAACCAGCTCTTGTTTGCTGTTCCAGCAGAACCCAGGAGTGCTGGCATAGCCGTGGCCGAGTGGGGATCAGTAGGACAGATTTACATGCAGAGCTGGTTGAAATTCCTGTTGGCTTCAACTGAAACTTGGGTTGGAAACTTGCCACTTCACCAGATGAGAAAAAAGAGCTGTGTTCCAGCAGGGAATTCCTGGTTCCAGCCAGGGGCTCAAGTTTGTCAGGCTTCTCCATCCCTGCGGACTGTTCCGACCCCAAGGGGGTAGTTTTGCTGGGATAGACTTCCTCAATCTGTTCTGCCAGACCTTTCTACTTTGCATAAATAATTGAGCATTCATTAGAGCAGGGTCTTGAGCCTGGGTTTCCCACAGCTGAGGTGAGTGCCCTGACCACCACACTATTGATTTTCCTATCCCACCCGATCAATCCTTCATCGATCTCATTGGTGCTAATTGGCAAAGGGGGTGCCCACAGGATGTCTGGTGAGAGCAGGAGACACACATGACCCCTGTGAAAATAATACCATGTATTACCCAGTGGCAATGACAAACGCTGCTCTGTGACACCTCTGTGTCTGGCACAGCTTCAGGAATCCCATCCTGCACAAGATCAAACAACCTCCCTCTAATGACTCCAGTGGAAATGGTGTTGCCATTCCACATAATATGCAATAACTGTGTATCCTCAGTAAAAACAGCATTTCTGCCTAATCGTGAAAAGCACAGTTGAGCTAGAGTCTGAACTGACTCAATTTATGTAACAGGATTCCGCTGTGCTTGCCCAAATTGGCATAGTTCCTCTCCAAGGGACTGAAAAATGACGGCAAATCCAGCATGGAGCCTGTTGTTATAGGAAGTGTAGGGAGCAGCACAAGTTTATTGTCAGCCTTCAAGTGTGCCTTTAGGTGGTCACCACATCCTGAGACGCTGCTGATAGAACAAGATGACATGTTTCTGAAGGCCTGCCAAGAGATTCAAACAGACAATATTGAAGACTCTTGCTCTGCTTTTCTTAGCAGTTTACTATTTCCCTTCAGAATGAATATGAAATTATGCTGCTGTGAAGAAACCCACAGTGTAAGGAGGGACGCTGGGAAAGATTAGCCAAGGCAGATAATGTCTGGTAGAGACTATCTCTTTGGCACCTTTGATACCAATTATACCATGACATCTCAAAAGGAACTCACCTGTCTTAGCTGAGGAAAGATATCTGAGAAGATCTAAAAAGCTCTTTTTTTCTTAGTTCATTGTGCAATGAACATATGCAATTATATAATAATCATTTCCCCTGGTTTAACAGGAAAAAAAAAAGCAAAATTAGTCCTCAACATGAAACCATTATGAGCTGTAATTTATTTCAGAAAGTGGAAAGTGTTAGGGAGAAAAGGAAAAAAAAAGCCCCAAACCCTTTGCTGATAATTTGTTATGTTCTGGACCCAGTAAATGACCTTATACATATGGACTTAAGTATACTCAGCGGGTACAATATATCTAAAATGACATAGAGGATTGAGCCTAATTGATATCATTAGAGCCCTGGTCCTTTTACACTTGGCCTTTGAGATGTTGGTGTTACCAAGAAAGCTGCTTTTGATTTATTTTGCTTTTCTTCTTCATCCTTTTGCTCTCTCTCTCATTCTCTCTGTCATTTCCCCCCCTCCTTCTCTCAAGTTCTGCGCAAAGGCCAGACCCGGCGAGGTTAGGAACTCACGATCCCGTCCAAGGGCTGCAGTGCTACAGATTGCAAATTCCTTTCTGAAGTGATAACTTCTAACAAGAGGCACTTGGTACATATGCAGAGCGTGCTTCTTAGGGGAAAGAAAAAAAAAAGGGAAAAAAAAAAAAAGAAGGAAAAAGAGTGTAACTGTATGGATAAAATACCAGCAACATTTATTCCAGGTGACTCTCTTAGGGGTTAACATGTGCTTTATCTTTAAAGGGGACATTCTCTGGGAACTCATGGCAGAAAGAAGTAAAGTGTACTCAGCACAGTGTAGATTGGTGTGGCTTACAATTTTTTATTAAATTGTTTTCATTTTTTACCAGTGAATTATATTAAAAACAAGGTCATTTGCTCTTCCCTTTAAAATTCTACAGTGAATATGTTACAATGACTTCAATATTTCATTAGTGTTTTACAGACAAACTCTGAAAGTGGTCAATGACTTTCTACAACATTTTCGTTGTACAAAAATACAAACTAGGTCTATGCATCCAGCATTTCTCAGGAATGTTTATGTGCCACAAACAATAGCCCAGTACAGGTGGGAAGAGTGATGTGTGGTCTTGTACCTAGAAATCTGGGAAGTCTCAGAATTTTGAAAAATAGAAGATATTCTTCATTAGCTGATTCTTGTGTTTCAGTAGTCTTTTACTCTATTTCTTTATTTTTTCAGAAAATCTGTTTCAATATGTTCCAGTAAAAAAAGCCTGTTTAGCTGTAGCACATTTGTTTTTTTCCCATACTGATCAAATGCAGGTTTGGCTGAGACTCATTTAACATGGTTTATCAGATATTCATTGAAAAGGAATGAGATTTAATGAACTTTTAGTAAACAAGAGAAAAAGAAAACACATATTGAAATTGGTAAAAAGAAACTTCTCTCCTTAGAAGTCACTTCTACCCGCACTTTAGGTAAGTTACCTGGGGCCTGATCCAGTGGATCCTGAGTTTGACTGTTACTTCAGTTCAAAAGGGGAAAACAGGTTCCAGACTGCTCAAGGAGAACACTTTCCTTTCTTTGCTGATTGGGCTGGAAATGAAATCAAAGGGAATTTGGTGTTTTGTGATCTCGTTGTGGTGACTGGCTCCCCTTGAGCTGCCATGAGGTAGCAGGGATTGGTGTTCCAGTGTCCTTGCATCCTCGTCACCATTGCTGATGACAATCAGAGGCATAAATGCCTTTAAGGCACTGTTCCACCAGGTCCAGTAGGTGTTACTGCAAACACTGGAGCTGGCAGGACTTTGTAATGGTCTGAGTGTGGGGCTGGCAGAGGGGAGACTGATTAGAAAGGGAGAAGGAACAAGAGTGAAAGAAAATATTTTAATTGGAAACATACAATCAAAAATAGCCCCCCATCCTACATCCTTTATTTATCTGCTAATTGAAAATGGGAGACGTGTGAACCCAAAGGGCACATGAGCACATCCATGGCCTCTCCTTGCTGGCCTCAGAGAGGCAGAGAGCTCTGGCACACACCGTGCACGGGGAGCAAAAGGGCAGAACAATTAAAAGGAAAATGCAAAGTACAGTTCTTGAAATGTCATGCACGTTAGCAGCACAAAATGCCAGTTGGGCTCCTCATCGTACTCCCTGTGTCCTTCTTTACCTTTCTTCTGTATTTTTTATTTTTGTCTTTCCTTAATTTTTTTGTCCATGCGGGTTGGAAGGTGACAGCGGAAGCGGGGCACGCACGCACGATTGTAAGCACGACATCACCACCTCCATTCTTTGGATTCATTTAGCCCTGCAACATCTCACTTCCCAAATGTCCACCCCCCGTGCTGACTCCATAAACCCCCTCCACCATTAACACCCATCAGCAGCCGGCACGTTTTTACGGTCAGGGAGCATTGTTGCCCAGGCCTCCCTCTGGGCTCAGATCACATAACTATAAATTTACTCCGGAGCCTCTCATTCCTCCTTGGTTCACAACATCCTCAGGCCTTCCTCTCTCCTGCACTTTATCCCTGCTTTTCTCTCGTTGGCATTTGCACCTTGACCCAGGCAGCCTCGCACATATGCAAGATACAAAAAGTCCACCAGCTGTGATCAACAGTAAATAAATCTTGATGCCAGTATTAAGTTACCGCAATTTTATCCTCTCTCTTCCCTTCCCCACCCCTTCATCGATGGGAGAAGAATATGAACTTGGCATTTGCTCAGTGAAAGCAGATGGATGAGGTAGGTCAGCATTAGGTGTAACCCTAACACTGTTTCTTTGGGTTTCCTGAAGGATGGAGCTAAAAGAATTCTCCCGTTGGGTCAGAGGCCACATTAGTCATTTGCTTAAAGAAGAACTGTGCAGAATTAATCAAAATGAAACACAGGTTTTCATGTCTCTCTGTTATTCAGAATCTCTCAGTCCTTTTTTCCATTCCTCTTAGAGGAAGCAATATATTTTATCCTTTTACACCTTGTCCTGCAGAGGTTTTGTTCGGAGTGGTGTCACAGGCCTTCCCCTTCTGTGTAGAAAACCATTTTAATCAGGATAAAGCCTCCATGTGATACTTGTAAAGGTCACCTGAAGCTGGTGTGTTAGTACCAGTGCAACCACAAAAAAAAAGACTCAACCCTTCATGAAGAAGTTTTGAGTTGAAAAGAATGATTCTATTCACTGCATTTTTCCAACTTAAAAGGAAAGTTAAAAGAGCAGCTCTAACACTCAGAAGCAAAAAACTTTACATATTTTGTTTCACTATAACCTGAGGAGAGCAAACTATTCAGGGAGAAAGTCTTTCATTCTCGTTTCAAGAGCTATACCCCGAAACTGATTAAGAGCCTGACCTTACCATAAAACAGGTCACAGTAATATTTTTAGGGGTTTCTTTTTTTTTCCTTTTTTTTTTTTTTAGGTTGTTATCTTGGTCAGGGAGGTACCAGGGTATTTATGGTTTACAGTTTAAATCATTTCACAAAGGAAAAAGTTTCTTTGGACTAAAAGCTTTTGGCAGCAAACTTTCACCTGATATTTGAACTGTTCCCACTATTTGGCACACTTGCCTATAAAAGCCTAAAATAGTACAACAAGATTTTGGTTTCTCTTGATATTTTTTCCCCCCTATTCTTTTCTTCTCCTGTTTTTCAAATGCTGGAAGTTCTTATTTGCTATTTCTGAAAACACGTTAATAATTTAGCTGGGATTTGTGAGATGGGCATTCAGGGCAGAACAAAATGCCATTATTCTTCAAGAACTTTCATGTTCCTCAGCTGCTTCCCAGCCATGCCCAGCAGTCTGAAACACTCTTGTTCCTCCAGCACTGCAGCAAAGTCATCACAAGCATTCTAGAAACTGGCTTCTCCTTGTTAACTCAGCTGTAAACCAGTTGAATTTCCACTGCCCTGAAAAATAATCCAGTTTATTCAGATGCATTTATAAAGCAAACAGCAAAACCACCCACTGTCAGTTGCTCACACATTGGCATATGCACACACAGACACCTTCAGCAGCCCATATAGCACTGACAGTATGCACAGCTGTTATATTTTACGCTATTTGATGCTCAATAATTAGCGCCTGTTAAGGAAAAAAGGAGAGATGCCACACTACCTTGCAACAAATAGCAGGAATCAGTATGTCCAATTTATCAAGACCTACTGCTGAAAGGAAGATTCCTGTTATAATTTCACATGATGTTGCTGTCACTATTACACTTGTCAGCACTATGATATCAACAAAAGACTTCTGGTGTATCTCGCAGGCAATGACTCTTCTTCAGATTCACTGAAGTGAGACAAGAAAACCACACAGATGCTTGGTATTGTCTTAATTTAATTGGAGGTTTGAGGGGGTTCTTCGCTGTATTTGGCACTTTTACTGATATTTTTTAGTAAGAGAAATGGGTTGAGGATTGAACTCTAATCTCTTTCTCAGCTGTAAATATTTTGTGATAAGAAAACCATGTAAAATTGGGGAACATGATGTATTGAGTTGTGTTCTTAGTGATGTCCAAGGAGCAGCCAGCCTGGCTTCAGACTGGTTCTGCAGGTCGTGTAAAATGGTTTGTGACTGTCTTGTGATTAAGAGATTTCTGTCAGCAAAACAGGGTTGTTGTATGGAAATGGCGTAGGTTCATGTGCCAGGCTTTAAGACAATCCAGTGGTACAGAATTATAGAATCTTAGACTGGTTTGGGTTGGAAGAGACCTTGAAGATCATCCAGTTCCAAAACCCATCTGTCATCTGCAGGGACACCTTCCACCAGACCAACTTGTCCCATGCCCCATCCAACATGGCCTGGAATACTTCCAGGAATGGGGAACACTGGTGTTAGAGGAATCCCCAATCTTTCTTGATGTGTTTTAACTTCCTGCAGCTCTGCAGGGAGACCATGGTGGGCAGAGCATACTGGAGGGTACTCAGAGGTCCTCAGCTGGGTTCTATGAACAAGGAGACCTTAGGATGTCCCCAGCAGCAGCTGGTGTTCCCATGGCCTCAGAAAGACCTGCATGAGGCAGGTGAACTGCACGTGAGGCAGCCTCTCACCAGCAGATCCATGTGCAGCTTCTAGAGCAGAGCAGAGGATGCAATCTGTGCTGCATCCACAAACCAACAAATAAATATGCACACACAGGATTATGAAAACCAGAAATGAGATCCTGGCCACGTGTCTGAGAACGTAATCTGCAGACAGGCCAGATTTCGTGTCTGCACATTCCTTGCAGACAAATGAGACTCTGGTATGTGTGAATTCTTCTGGATGAGTTTGATGGAATATAGATGTCTTAATTTGCATACACTGTATTTAAACCTCATGGGTTCAGTATCAATTAGATGTGTTGAAGTCTCTCTCGCAGCAGAATCTCTCTGATTATCCACAGCAGTGTTTTCCTGAGCTTCTCTTGCTTCTTTGATTCCCTCGTTGTTTTATTCCTCAACATGTCCTGTTTTACTTCCATGTGCAGAGGATGCTCTAGGTTACTTCAGCAGCAGTAATTTTTCAGTGTCATCTAAAAGTTTAGTGCTCCAATTCTGCAATTTTTGCTTGCACTGGAGCAGTACTGTTCAGCTCGATATTTGCAAATTGCTTTAAGTCTCACTGCCAATTGCAAACTTTCAAAAAATATGAGACTGGCTTTGAAATCATGACTCCATTCTTCAAGCAATTAGTTTCTTAAGTTCTGGCACAAAAAAACCCCCATGATTTGTTTTCTTCATAATTTACTGCCCGTTTCAACAGATTTTCCTGTAGCTGCAGTTTCTTTGGTGGATGCTCTTGTGCCTAATCCTGTGTGTCCCCATACTTGTGCTCTTCCCTCTGGCCACTGATGGAACAGACACAGTCACTTCCACGCAGCCACCTGTTTCCACAAGGCTTCTTAGAGCATCATTATTTTTGTCAAGTATGTCCTTCCCTTTCCCCAGCATGAACACCTTCTGATCACATGCGTTTTCTCTTCAGAAATCAGGCTATAAAAATTAACAGATGTCATAGTCATGGGGTTTTTTTGCCCTGTGGAATCTGAATGTTACATTTAAACTTGATTGATGTTTCCAGATCTGATATTTTCAGTTGCCCCTGTAGCTGTGAGAACTAGGAAAGTATGTTTTGGTCTTTCAAAATCAGCCTGAAAATCCTATGATTCTCTGCCTTGAGGATGTGAAGAAAACTTCAGTACTTTCAAGCAAATCACTAATAGAGTGATAACATTTGTAAGCCTGCAGTTCTGAGCTCCGTGTAGGAATATGATTCACCATCCAAAATCGATGTGATTCCCTGGTCCTGCCAGTTAAATCAAGGGTGTTTTGTTGTCAGGAGACAGCCCCAATTTCCAGGGGAATAATCTCTCTCAAAACACAGACCACTGCAGGTTAGTTTTATGCTGTTGAGCAGCACTGTTTCTTCCCCTTACACGGGAAAATTTTGTCCTCAGGTTTAAGAGGCAGAGCAGGATACTGGTCACTCCACAGATTTCCAGACTGGCCAATGGAATCTCATTTTCCATTCTGATGTACCAAAACATTAAGAAATCATGGTACTTTTCAGATCCATTGTGTTTTATACTTTCTTACAGAAATTATGCTCACAGCATATTCCTTAATATCATTTTCACATAGGTTGAAATCTTGATGCAAATTCATGCAGCAGAGCAGATATATCTCTTGCTTTCCTTTTGGGATGAAATTGGCCTTGAACCTGCTAAATGTGCTAACATTTAGGTAGTGTGTAAATCCCCTCACTCGAAGGAAAAAAAAGGCCTTGGAGTTTCCATTAAGTTCTTCTTCCTTTCACCCCAGAAAGCAGCTAAATTAAGAATTAGGTTGTTCTGTCTTAATTCATCATATATATTTTTCCATCTACGCATCACAACTGAAGATACATGTAAGTAAAAAAATTCATCTGATGATTATAATTGAGTCAAAGATGTTAGTAAGTCAGTGGTTAAGAATTATATATCTGAGCAACCATCAGTCACTCCAGTGATTTCGGCATTAAAAAAAATAATCAATGAATGCTAAACATCTGAGTAGTGATGCTGGGCATATGACTGTTGCAATGACCAATTTGCAAAGCTACATTAAGAGCAATATATGAGCAGTGCTCTCCTTAGGGAATGGCCGTACAACAGAGTGTGGGTATTTGTGTAAAAGCTAATCCTCCCACGGAATTATATCAATTAAGTACAGTTCAGGGTAATAAAGAAAATATAGTGTTATCTGGGCTGTATATTACTATCCCCTGATTAAAAAAATTGCCGCAAGGTCAGCGGTTTTGGTACTTGTTACTTACAACTAAAGTGCTGCCTGAGTTTTGCTGTCTGTCTGTGTATGTGTGTGTCTCTTTTTCTTTTTCAGTGGCCTGTAGTGGCCTTGGAAGGGGGGGAAAAAGTGAAAAGGATCAATAATGCCACTTCTTTAAATAGCAAAGTGGATTTAGTGTGTGTGAGTAGTGGCAGATTGACAGCCTGGAGAGCAAAGGCCCCCTGTTCCCCACCATGGAGCTGTGCAAGCCCCTCCTGGATTGCCTGGCAGTGTTTCCACAGCTCTGACCCGGCTCTGAAACTCTTCCCTCCTTGCAGCTGAACCTTTTGCTTTGTTTCTGAGGCTACCACCAAATTAGTTCCAGTTGCAATGGTGTAGTATTTTATTGGGGAAGAAAGGCATGGTTTGGTTTTCATTTTAAGATGGACAATTTCCAATAGGAAATGGATATTTTAATTTGCTTTTCTGAGGTGTAGTAATGAGTTGCTTACTTTTAAGAGCACAGCAGAAAGAAAAACCACACAAATAAGAGGGACCAGTTTCTCATGGTTCAAACTATACATCCTTTTTCTGGGAGTATGCAAAGGCTCGATGCATTTGTTGTTTGCACAGATTATTCATTGTCCTCTGATAAATGACTAGATATATTATTGCCAGTTTGATTCTCTCTTTTAATGGGATGGACCTCTGAAGACAAAGCTCAGATAAAAGTGAATCTTAGAGTTCTCTGTGATATAACAGAGCAGATCTTTGTCTCTCTCTCTACAGACTCAAGGTCTTCCTCACAAGTGTTTCCCCTCTCGGTGTCCCAGTCCCTCTCTTCCCGTGTCACCCCTTGCACTGCCAGGGAAGTCACAGACTCAGAATCTTTAGTTTGGGTGAACACCAGCAGTTCAAACACTGCTGTTTGAGAGGTGGCAAAAGGCACAAGTACTTCATTTAGGGTGGATTACATTAAGATGTTCAGAAATTGCACAATGGCTGTTAGCTCTAAACATCTGGATATCCATAAAACACAAGAAAACCCCCAACAACAACCTCAGAATCTTGGTTCTGCCAGTGCATACCTACCTCCTTACCTCTAGTCTTACGTATTGAGTAGTACCTGGAGTTTGGAAAGACCTAGATTTTGAACCTGACTGTGATGTTACAATAGAAATTTTACCTACATGGAGCCCCACGTCAGGAAAAGCACAGAGGTTAATTCTGAGCACATGCTTAAAACCTATTGAAGTCAAACAGATATTTAAATACAGATGTGGGAAATATGTTTATGGGTGTTGTTGAACAAGGGCCTTAAATGCATTAATAGTTTGCCACTTGATGTTGCTAGCCAATAATATGTTGCACTTTGGCTCTGTTAAAAATAACAATAAAATAGTTGTTCTGTAATCTTCCTGCAATGATTGAATGATCCTGGGTTGTGATTCTGCCTAACTTTGTGAGCCAGGTAATACCACATACATCTTGGAAGTTTTCCCCTGGTCTCCTGGTGTCCTTAATCATTGGGTCTAAAAGTATTAAGAGATGGGAAATTTTTTAAAAAGTTAATCTTTTGGGAGCTACAACTAGACCAAAAAAACCCCAGCCATTTTCTAGAGATTTTCCATAGGAAGATAAATCCTGGATAATGTTTTGAAAAAACTTAAGCACCTTTAAAATTATGGATCTGATCTCTTTTTTTAAGTTGCTGGTTCAGGTATGGATTTCAGGCTCCCCATTTCCTGCAAGTCCAGTGGTCTTACATGAGGGCCGTAGAATCCAACTTGGCATCTGGAAATCTAGTTCATGGATCTATTACTGAAAAAAAAAAAAAAAATTAAAATGCATGGCTATTCAATTTAGCTCTTTCTTACACATTCTGGTCTTCTGGATCACATTTGTGACCTAATGTGAAGCCTGGTCTTTTCCATTAAAACAGGGTAGTGGTAGGGAATCCACTGCAGGGACTGAGAGCAAACAGTGGGATTCATTGAGCTGCCCTGGAAGTTCCAGCAGCCTTGGAGATGTGGATTGTTTGAGCAAATTCCAGCTCTCATCAGTTTCAAAGCAGAAAACCTGACAAAATATGTTTGAGTATTAACATAATTAATCATTTTTTAATTACTATTTATGTCTTTGTAAAAAAAAAAAAGAAGGTTGAAAAATCTGCCCTTCTGATTTTTACTGGGTTTTACCCCCTTTTTACTCAGGAGTAGATGACAAAATGTTCTCTGCAAGGGTCATTAGACTCTATTTGTATGATACATAAAGAATGTCCTACTAAAATCGTTTTAGAGAGACAACATTAAAAATCACTTTCTGGAGCAACCCAGATGTTTGCTGCAAGAGTCACTCTTACAAGGTGAAGTCCATGATTTACAGCATTATCCTAGACAGGTAACAGGGACTTCCAGTTGCTTGTGTAGGGCAGATCCACTTATGAGGGAGAGTTTACCCACAGCATCAGCTACTTCTTTGATAGGTAAATAGCTAGAAGTCAAAAATCTGTCAAAATCCAGCAGGGCACAAGCATCACAAAGTCACTGTATTGAGTTGTTAACATTATTACGAAAATTTCCAACGACCCCTGGCTTGGTGTGAAGAGTAAAGGCCCACATAGCATCAAAGAGAGAACACTGCATGAGCATTTCTTTAAGCAGAAATATTTTTCACACTCAGTGAATTCCTAAATACTGTAAGGGAATAAAACAAAAACAAGAAAAACAAAATCAAATAATAATTAAAAAAAATCTGCAAAAGAGGAGGTGGAAAATAGTGAGAAGAGAATGAGGGGAAGAAAGGTTGTTTCTGTCTGTTTTGTCCTACAGGCAGAAGTGCCAGGACAAATCAGCAGGTCTTCAGGTGAATTTTCTAGTTACAGTAGATGAAGCATTTCGTTGGCCACTTTGACAGATTGTTAACGTTAGTTGGGCTGAGTGTGATTAATTCTGCTGCTCTGTCAGTGACAGGAGGAAAAGGTTCTGCTAAAACCGAGCAGAGGTGACTCCGCTAGAATTCGTTAGAGGGGCTCAGAGCAGGGGAAGCACGAGGCAGAGTCCTGTCAGCTTCCCAGCTGTGGTCTTCTGGATCAAAGGAAAGATGCTGCTGATTTGAAATGAAAAGTTGGGGGTTTCCCTAATGTGATCTGGCGTAGGGAGCGATTGATATGGGCTTGTCCTTCCCTTGCTTCAGGCAAGGGAAAAAATGGATCCGGATGTGAGCAAACAGTACAAAGAGAAGGCAGAGCTGCTAAGCTACATATTTTTATGCAATTTTCAAATGTGTGAGCTGTCAGGTTTAAAAAATAATAATAACACAGGGTCATTCCTTAGCCTGCTAACAGATGTGTCCAACATTTGGATCCGAGCGCAAGGATTTTGCCTTAACCAAAATGAATACATCTTATACATTGACAGTAAATCTCTCAGCACCCTTAAAATATAACTCAGCTAATAAATGAGAAAGAGAAGACATCTGAGAAACTGCAAGTGTCTGCTTAAAATATATAGAGTTAATATCAGCAACTGGTGAGTGAAGTCAGAGCAGTCAGAGCATTCCTGCTCCCCATTCCATGCTGCAGGATCCGGATGCAAAGGGAGATTCACACCTCATGTTAACACAGTGTACAGCAGTAAAGCTCCATTGATTTCAGTCTGGTTATGACTGATTTTCACTCATTTAAGGAGAAAAACAGATCTCTGTGGCAAAGGCAGCAAAGTGCCTCCCCTGGCTGCAGTCACTCCAGAGGCAGAGGCAGCGGAGCCTGTGATGCTTTGCCACTGAGCAGTTGTTTCTAACACCAGTGTTAGAAAAGCTTCAAGGGAGGTCACCCCATGTTTCCAGGCAAAAGCAAAGCAGGGAGATGCACAATTAGCCGTGAGGTGCTGGGAATAGCTGTGCAGAGGATAAAGCTCCAGAGTCACAGCAGAAAGGTTATTCTCATAGGACAAAGGGCGCACATCTCAAAGCATAGAAACAAAAATGTGTGGTAGTGGTATTGACTAACAGATCTGTGCAGAAATCTAGTGGCAGGATTTATTTGCAACCTTTTCTGGCTAGCTGGATTGTTTGAGAAATTAAATATTTATTCTATACGTCATTCTCAATATATAATTCTATAATACAGACATCTGTAACTTGCTAAATTGTTTTTGTTCTGAAGGTAGGAGTGGAACATAAGCAAATAGAATAATAACACTGTGCTTTAACTTAAGAAAATTATCTGAAAATCACAAGGTTTTAAGTTGTGGGATTTGTTTTTCCTGCACTTCCATGATCTTCCGTTTCCCTTTGAACTGATCAGTGTCCTGCATCCTATAGTAAGAGCTGGACTAGGACATGGAGCACAGGTTTTGGAAAGACAGTTTTTTCCAGGACTTGAGAGGGATCCATCATGTTTACACTTTCCCATCCTTAGGATCAACTAGATGTGTTTAATTCCCACTCCTTACTGGGTTTATCTGCAGCGACTGAAGAGGTAACTTCCAACAGAGTAACCTTGGAGATAAGGGAGAGCAGACAGCTGGGGCAGTAACCTTTTGCAGCCCCATGATTAATCCAATATGGTTATGAATGGCATATTACTGAAATCAGAGCTCTTTGTCATCAGAGCTTGGATGCTCAGCATCTTTCTGTAATCCAGAATTACTGTTGCCCATTCACCTGTGGAATAAAAACTGCAGCCTCAACAGAGGAGCTGATGGACAGTAAAGTACTGCAGCTAAATGTAAATAGAATTAAAAAAATTCTAGTTTTCATTGTTGGGTTAAAAACTGTAATGGTTATTGAAGCAGGGAGCTTCAGAATTTGAAAAACAGAATGAGATCATTATAGTCCTAATTGAGCAAAGCAAATAAAAACATGCTCAGCGCTAAGCACTTGGATAATCCCAATCCTTCTGACCAGAATTTAACGAAGGATGTAAGACTATGCTTAATGTTCAACATGTGAGAAGTTGACTTCTCAGGGTCTTGAGCATATGTTTAATTTTTTTTACTGAGCTAGGGCCATATGAATGGAAATGACATTTGTAGTTAGTGTCTAGGCTAAATCAAGCCACATGCCTCAGGGTACAAAATAACTATCAGATGGAGACAGCAGTGTAGTGTTCTCACTATAAAGTACTCACCAGAGATTCACTTTCCCCAGGTATGTTCATAGCAGTTAATTTGGAAATCAGGCTGTTAGGCTAAAATATTTAAGGACTTATTTGTTAATATGAGGTTTCAAAGCCTTGCATAGCTTTAGTGCCTGAATAATTTACCAAATAATGGACAATAAATAATTCCTTCAGTTAAATTTCCTGATTTTTACTGTTCCCAAATTCTCTGATGATCAGATCACAACATTTACCAGCCTAATGATTACTTGGAATAATTTGTGAATTTTTTAAACAAATAGTTCTTGATCCACAAGCCTGTCAGGCAACAGCAGCAAACATTCAAACATTCCACTGTGCAGGTTATTGGTACGGCCAAGTCAGTCAGAACAGGAGTAGCTCCCTCTGCCTTTGGTCACATATGACTTAAATTCATTTTCTAATGAGCAATTTCCTGAGTTGCCCTAAATTTATAATGTGTGAAGAAAAGGGAGATTCTATCCCCTTTGATAACACCCAAAAAAAAAAAAAAAAAAAGAATGTGTTTTAGTTGATGTGGCTCAAATATTTTTTATAGCATGTCCTAACTTTTGATAAAGATTTTTGTTGCTCTCTATGACCTTTGACTAAGTCCTGGTAGTTATATAGATCCTAATTCTAGTTTAAAATAAAAGTAGGTTTCACCTGACTGGGTATGGCTGTGTTTGCCTGGCTAAGCCAAGATATTGCCATTTGCTTTACGATCAATATCAGCTAATAAAACACCACTATTCTTTTGAAGCATGCTCAGAGAAGGTGAAACACCTTGGCAAGACTGACATGTTACCTCTTCTATGTTGAATTAACACGCAAAAAGGAAATACAATAAAATAAGGAAAGCAAAACAAAACAAAATCAAATAAAAATAAAATAGGTCCTTAAAGAAATAAGCTTACTACTGGCCTAAATTCTGGTTTCAGTGGAAATATTTATAACTTCCAAGTATCCATTTTAGATCTGAGGAGAATGTAGATATGAATGGAATTCAGAAATATTTACTACATTGACCTTACACCAATAAGACTTTCTAAAAAAAATATTGTGGATTGTATTTGTAAGTACTCTATGGAAGTTTAGTTTTATTTCCTTCCCTCTTTTACCTTTTTATAGGTGCCCAAAGGCATGCAGATGCAGCTTGCGTGTATTCAGTCACGATGCCAAAATTAGCAATCCAACATTTCCTATTATTTGTTTTCATTCCGTAATTTAGTGTGCTTTGAGCTGGTGTGTCCGTCTGTGCAGCCCTGTGGTAACTTGACTGGGGGAACTAATTTGCCCAAAAAAGCCATGAAAGAGAAGATCTTAGGTTTCATTTCTTTTTTGATGGATCAATTCACCAATCCCATTCAACCTGTGGTTATTAAAAGTCATGGCATAAAGAAGGGGCAGTGGACTGTGGTGGTATAAAATCCTGCCATGACACCACTGCCATGTGAGAAATGGCTATAAAAAGCCAATAATTTTTTACTCTGAGTTAAAGCAGCTTTACTCTCTGGCTTGCCTGCTTGTCAGCTGGTGTAAATTGATGCTGCAAACCCACTACTTCTCATATATTGTGCCACTGAGGTTGTGACTCAGAAACTGATATGTGCTGTAGATCTGCCGTGGTTAGATGTGAGTGTTGCCTCTGATTAAGATCATGGGAGTTTCCCTTCCCGACAGGAGAAATACCCCACACCCAGCCATGCAGAGACACTCAAATCGCTCTGGGAGCTACAGCCTTACCTGCAGAGAAGCTGTCACTGCTTGTGTGTGAATCTTGGTTTCCTCAGCCTTGGTTATGCTTTTAATATTTTGAAAACAAAAAAACCAAGGAAATGGAATATTAAGTTATCCATAAACCTATAAATACAGAGATTCCAATCTTATATGAAATCCAGTGCAGCTTCTGGTTTCCTCATCTATTGTCCGACTGCAGGTCTACATCTTACCTAAATCCACCAACCAAATTAGAATCAATCTTCTCCCAAAGCAAAGAAATCACACCTAATGATCAGTTTACACCCAGGGTCTGTTGCTGGTGTGACTGGAATAGCAGAACTGTAGGAAGAGAATATTCTACCCCACAGTTACCTCTCTGGGGCTATTTATTTTTTCTCTTGGGGAATGAAGGCTTGATTAAATGGCATTGGCTTGGGGAAAAAAGCTGCCAATGGCCTATTCTCTTGGTCAGGCATTTTTGGTGTCCCTGCTTCCTCTAGGGGAGGAAGCAAGACAGAGATGACAGGAGCAGAATCACAGTTATATTAAACTGTTTTGAAACATGTAAAACTGGACTAACTCTGTTACTACCCGTGGGATAACTCCAGGTTAGCATCTTTCTATCTAGGAACTGCTTCTTGACCATAATCCCCATGCAACATCCATTTCAAAAACAGATGTGACTAGTTTGCTAATAAATACATTGGTTAAAGCAGCTGAGAGTTTTATGCAGAATTTTTGGTGGTGTAATTAGGAAAACAATACAAATATTTCTTCAACATCAGCTGCCTCTGAAACATAAAATTATCAAAGGGCCCACAAAGCCCTTTTTCCATATCAGCAGACTTCCCTGATTGTACTGTGTTTGTAATATACTGACCAGTACCGTGAGTTTTATTCCCAGACTGTTTGGGTGGCTTTAAATGCCCACTTTGGTTTGATAACACCACATTTCATTAACATATCAGGATCGAATTGTTGTCTGTGTTTGTGGAAATGTATCCAGCTCACCCCAGAGGTTTTGAGAATTTGGCCACTCCCCTTTAGTCATTATAGAAAGAGACCTGCCAAGATGAGAAATTACACCAGGAGGGTTGAATATTAGGATTAATTGTCTTGAACCAGTGCAGTGGAGCAGGTAGGCAAGTCAAATCGAGGTGGGGATAATGAGGGCCAATAGGCAGCCTTTATTGTCTTTTTTCATAAAGAAAAGTATTTAAAAGAAACTATTTCCCATCTTTCAGCACAAGTAAAATTGGAATTTAAAGCTTCTGCATTTTCAGCAATGGGAAAATTACAGTGTTCAATAAAGAGAGGATTTCTTTTTAAACAGGAGAAACCAGGTTGAACAAAGATCATCTGTGGGCCATTAGCTCTTTCTTCGAGGGTAGTTTAGCACCAGCTTTCCCCTGAAGCTGATAGGATTGGTCTAACCTTTTAGACCCTTGATATTGATCTTTAGCCTTTTCAATTGGACATTTTTACTGTGCTTAAACTGTATCTCCTGGTTGCTTCAAACACTTAATTGTGCTGAAAAGCAGTAATTCATTTTAAAGGGAGACGCAAAGCGGGCTAAAGAGGGGAAGGTAATATTAACTGGAACATGACAATGACAATCAGTTAATAAAGAGAAATGCTTTGGATCCTTCCAAAGACTGAAGATTTTTGTTTAAAAGTGAATTGGAATTATGAAGGTGTAATGTTCATCTACTTATTATCCTTCACTGCCTTCTGTCGTTGCCAAAGACTCACCAGACAGTGCTGTGGAGTTTCAGTATCTCTGAAATGGGAAAGGTCCCAAACCTTTCCCTTTCTATGGCAGCTATACTGTGCCCCCTTTTCAAAAGATTCCCATTGCTATCTAAAACTTAGAGAGACCTTCAAACAGTCCTTTGTTTTGGCTTTAATCCTTTAACCAGCTGTTTGTTCAGTTGTCTCTCCAATGCGGTTCCAGCAGACTGCTTTGTGTTTCCTTGGCGAGTTTATGTTTCATCACAGAAATATCACTGCCCTTTGAAAACAGAAGACATCCATTCTTGTGAGATACTGGTTCAACGCAGTGATCAATCAGATCAGATTAACTTTTCAGGAAATTTCTACCTTTCAGAGCTGAATTCTTGTGAGAGGTATCTCCAAGATTGGTGAAATCAAAGTACTAAAATGAAATTCTATGGCCTTGGGACACGGGCTCTTCTCTCTTCAGGGAAATTAATTGTGACAATAATAGAATTTTAGCCTAAGGAGTGATGTTGAATCCAGATTTGGCCCACAATCTGGATCAATAATCTTCCACTCTACAGAGTTGCTAATAAGGATGAGGATATTTATTTTGCATGCAAAAAATTCCAAAATTCAAAAAAAGATTCTTCACCAATACATTCGATAGATTCCAGGATGCTTTGGAAGGTATTTTAGCTCCTATTTTCCATATACACAAACATATTTACAGCAGAAGTCTGAACTTCAGCAAACTCTGTATTTTCTGACCCTGTCAACCAAAATACTTGGTGAATGCATTTGGCTTAATATTGTGGGAACTTTCATGATCTAAATCTGCTATCCATGATGACAGACAGCATTATTTTTTCCTTCTTTTTTCAAGATTTATAGATTGTTTCCACAAAGCACCATTGTATCACTGTACTCGAATTCTACCATCCAAAATGAAATTTTTATATACCATCTATCAATGTGAGCTGAGTGCAATGAATAGAAAAGGCAGCTCTCTATCTTATCAATAATGAAAGAGTACTTCACTTCCCAGAAGAAATAAAGTGGGAGACTACGTACCTATTTCTCCTGGAAACCACTCCAGGATTTCACAAAGGATGTATATCAATGTATTCACCTTGGATCTACCAAATACCCTTCAGCTCTGTAACTGCTAATTTTCCTGATCAAGCTCCATTTAATGTACCTGCATTTTGATGTCCCAGCTCTCAGTGATGTTCAGAACAGATTTGTACACACTTGAGTGAAGGGACAGTTGAAGCCACTTTGAAATTTTGGCTATTGTTAAGATTGTGTTTCACTTACATTTAATTTGAGGCATTTCACTTAACACGAATAATGAAATACTGCATTCTGTAGTCAGAAATTTTCATACCAAGGCCCTGTAAATCTTAGTTCTTTTCCTAAATTTGACAGCAGTTCTAATTTCTGTCTTGTGCCCATTTAAATATAAGTACATTTCCCATGGCTCCATGTGGACTGTAAAAACTGAGTGATACAATAGCTGTCTTTACAAAAAGTAAATTAGAACTGGTCATGAAAAAAATAAATCTGTAAACATGCAACTGCTCCCAATAGCAAGCATAATTAATAGCAACTGTAATGTAGTGTAATGGTGTAAGTCAGAAATAATGCTACCACCATTAAATACACATATGTTAACAAGATCACAAGGAATGAAAAAACATTCACATTTCAGACATCCATTAGTCTCTCAGCTTTGCTGTCTACAAAGGGCCTGTACCAGTGATCTTATGTTAATACAGTGTGCACTGCTTGGGAGGCAGCACCAGGGAATGCAAAATAGAGCAGGAATTGCTGCAAAGATTGGATCAAATTTTTGCACTACATAAATTCACTGCAAAGATCCTCAATACATTCGGATGTAATTTGTCTAAAGCTTCAGAATTAGTGCATATTGTGAGGCAGCTTTATATCAGAGAAAGGGTGGCTTTGTTTTTCCAGGAATTACTGGAGAAAAATGAAAAAGTGAGGGACTGGTTTACATATATTCTGGAATGTTGGATAATGCTGTTTATCCATATTTCCCAGGGCAACTGAGCATTGCACCTGCACAACTCAATGCACATAAAGCTCCTTAATATCAGTGGCAAAGCCTTGAGGTGGTGGTGCTTTTATCATACTCAGTGAGGTGTGGGTTATTTACCCCAAAAAATGTCCTTCCTGCAGCTGCCCAAGGGACACTGACCACAGGGTAATGCCCAGACATAGCTTGGTGTCAGTCAAAGCCTGTGCTTTAGGTTTTCCTTTCCAAGAGGCAAGGGTAAAAAAGGATAAAAATGAGGGTTTGCAACATGACCCATTTTTGGGAATTAGGAAGAGCAAATTCTCTTTACCAGATCAAGCTGCAGAAACTTTGAGCAAATGTTTAATCTTCTAGGAAATACAACAATGTTTCTATGAAATATGTGGTATGGGTAATCGTCCGTCTTACTTTAAATTCAGAAAAGAAAAAGAGGCATTTAATCTAAACCACAGAGGGTGGTGACTGCAACTTGGTTGAAATATTTTCAAAAACATCTCTGGGTGTAATGGTTTTTAAATTTCCTGTGAAATTTCCTTTTTTTTTTACTTTAACCTACCTCATAGAGTAGTACATCATGAGTGACATTCGGTGGGGATCATTGACTGTCTAAGAGAGGCGGGCAGTTCCTCTGCATACGGATTTGGTATTTAAACTTGGATTTAAGAAGGTTGGATTATTTTATTTCAAGTTCACACAACTTCTTTTCTCCTCAACACTTACATGCTGTGACAGAAACACCGCCTGTCTTTGAGTGGGTACGGTCCCCTGCGGTTTATCTTTATTCAACAGTTTATAGAAAGTAACTTTTTAGCTTTAGGAGACCTTCAAAGTTTCTTCTCTAGGCGTTGGGGTCTCTGAAGCATCTAAGTCTGCAAAAGGAGATATTTCAGCCATCTAAGATATGCCCGAGGTTTATACGTAACTTAAAAAAAAGAAGAAAAATGATAAAAGATTAGTCATAAAATGGTCTAATTGGCCAGAAGTCTCTGTGGTGGCAGTGTGTTTTATTAACTGGAAGAGACATCACAGACAGTACTCTGAGATAAATCTGACCTGACTTCTGCTAATGTTTTCTAAGAATGGAATAGCAGGCTGTGAGGGAATAATTTTGTTGGATTTTTCTTCACAGAAAGTGAAGGTTGATTTTTCTTTTTTCCTTTGCTTCTCCCCTCACCTCCCTCCCTCAAATCTTTTGTGAATTAATTTTCTATTTCCTGTGATCAGGGTTTTTCTTATACCTCATTCATTCCAAACATTGCATTGAAAAATGTCAAAGATTAGGACAAAGGACGAAAGAACTGTGCACCTCCCATCTGGGCAGCATAAGTAATGACAGGGTCAAGACTGAAGTCCATGAATCCCTCCATTACCTCACTCTCCCACTTTCTATTTCATTTTTAAGGATGCCCTGAAATGTGAATACTTCTTTTAATGCCTTATGAGAGTTACTGTGAGAAAGGTGATCAAAAGGACTCTGCTGGCTTGGGTGCCCTTTATCTCCGAGGAAGGTGATGCACAGCATCTGGAGATGATGGAACGCATGATTAACATTACCACAGAGAATGATTAATATCTTCTTAAAGCACCTACTTCCAGATTATCCATCATTTCATTAGAGTGAAAAAAAAAGTTCTTTTGAAAGGGGGCTGTGCCCCTGAACCATGAATAACTAACCCACCTCTTGACATGTTTACTAATTGAGTAGCAGAGTATGCTTAATATTATGTTGAACAAATAGTGGTGCCCCCTCTTTATGCAGAAACAAAAAGGTAGGTAAAGAACAAAGTGAATTTGAGACAGTGGTTTAATAAAGCAGTTAAATGACTTTCATTTCATTGAAAGTGTCTTTAAATACATTAACCAGCTTTATTTTACTTTCCTTTCTTCTTTCTTAGAATACTCTGTGTATGTCAGGCTAGACTTTTTTTTTTTTTTTTTAAAATGAGCATTACAGTTCTCTGGATTATGCAATGTTTCAAAAAATATATCCTTCTCTAAATTCTCTTGGAAAGCAATGCTGTTCATGTAGGATTGGAAGTGAGTCCTTGAGGGTATGTAACCTCTTACATCAACTTTCTGTGTTACAGTCAGGGACCAATCCTCCAAACAGTGAGGAAAAGGCTTTGTGCCTGTGCTGGCTGATGTGGGGCAGGTTACACTGAGTTTGCCAAGGGTTTGTAGCTGGTTATTCTTTAATCTCATGGAAGAGATGAGCAGGCTTCTGGCAATTTGTAAAACAAAAAAAAAACTACTTTCTTTCTGTCCGCCATCCTCCTTTTTGCAAGCGCCTGCATTCTTTTTGTTTTTGTTAATGGCACTGAACAGCTCTAAAGTTCAGATCAATATAGTGCTACCTTAGTGCCTTGCTCACATATATAATATCTTCTTATATTAATCCTGTTTCCAGGGAAGTGTGACAGGCAGTGGTGATGCAGAATACTAAACTGGTGATTATTAATCACTGTCTTTCAGATCAATAATCCACTGGAACTTTTCCTTCCCCCCATCCTATTTTTTTGTCATTTGAAGTTAAACAGAAGTACTTATGTGTATCCTGCTCGCGTGGTGTTCGTGTGTTTAACAGCACGCGTGTCCTTCCGTTCAGCAGCAGCCTGGTGCCTGCAGCTCTTGCAGCACCTCCTCGCTGATGGAGCCTGATTGCCCGAGGCATTCATCCCCACCCAAGGCTTTCAGGGGTGACCCTGAGACATTCATTGTGGATGCAAGACGGTGGGTAATATGGCATTGCTGGTAATATATTGCTTGCTTGGTATTGTTGCCTGCAAACCAACAAAGGCAGGGATCACTGCCCTAAGAAATAAAGCCATCCGTAGCCCTCTGCCTTTGTTTGATTTCGGGAGCATTAGTTACATTATGGTGTGTTCAGATTCTAATGTTGGGAATTTGAGCTCTGGACAGCCTCCCCGGAGTGCTGTGACAACAGAAGCATGAAAGGATGTTTTCTGAGAATTTTAGAGGATTCCTTGAAAACGATACAGTGTGAAAACCCCACTTGACACACTCCTGGCTTTCTCAGGAAATTACAGTTGGCTGCAGGGGGAAAAAAAAAAAAGTGATGCTTTCTTAGTTTATTTTTTTGTGTTTCTCGGTTTTCCACCTGCTTTTTCTGTGACGTACAGGCTTTGTGGGGGGCAGGTTAGGAGAGAAGAATGGCTCCTTGAAAGCCACCTCTGGCATGACTATTACAAGAGACAATGAACTCGAACATGCTTCTCTCCCTTTTTTCCTCCAAAGATCATGAACTCGAAACTCAGTTGTGCATGCATGAAAGTTCTATAAACATTACTTAAACAGCAGCCAAAAGACCTTTGCCAGCTCTGGCCTACTTCTCCCCTTGTAGGGGCTCAGCACTCCCACTCAGTTGACTACTTGTCCTACTCTTTGCCCTCTCTGCTCTGCTGCAATCGTCCTGGAATTTTCCTCTATGCAACTGCTGTCCAAACCAGCTGCACCCACTACATCTTCAGCAGTGGACCGAGGAGGGTATTAATCATATTTTTGAGGAGGACACTCTGCTATTTATCTCCCTGACACCTCCAGCGTTTGGGAGCCCACTGCAGCACACAGCCCATTGACTAGTAATATTACACATTACCGTGCTCCATTGCCTCTCCCTGCCCTCTTCATTGAGTGGCTGTTCAACAGTGGAGTTGTGTTTGTTCAATCAGACATAATTTATACCTTTTTTGTTCCTTCTGGAGAGCTCTTGCTAATTTTAAGTCTAAGCGCTGCGTTTTCCATATAATTCTAGCTCTGACGTCACCGAGCTGAAGATGGTCAAAGATATCCAATTTCAGACTTGTTCAAACTTGTTGGTTTTAAATCAACAGAGAGATGATTTAAAAAGCAAAGTGTCAAGGGAGATCATCTCATACTTACTTTAAAGATCTGGGTTTTATTGCATGTCCAGGAATATGTATGTGTCCTATCTCCGAGGGGAATACCTGCAGCAGCACATGGTACTGCCATCCCCTGGCTATTGTCCAACATGCAGAGTCTGCGAAGGAAAAGAGATTAATAATTCAGTTAATTTATAGCAAGTGGGGTTTTTTTTGTTTTCATTTTTTAAAAGAAATTGATAGGGAGAGGAGTGGGTAAGGAAAGAAAGCTATTGTAAGACTAAACGCATAATCATTCATCCTGGAGTTTGTTTGTTCCCCTTTCAGATTCATCACACAGTGTAATGAGAGCAGCTAGCTTCAGATCTGCCTAATTTTACACTGTTGAGACAATGTAAAGAAACAAAACTTATTGTGCTCTGAGATGTTTGGGAAATGGATTACTTATTACAGAATGTGGGGATTATTTCATATAGGAAGGTTAAAAAAAACTCAAAATTCAAAAGAAATTAAAAAACCACCGTGTTTTTAGCTTTTCTTCTCTGGATAGAATTTCTGAGGGGTGTAAACTGATGAAATTTCTGGAGGAGTTAAGCAAATTTAGCAGAGTTAAGGGTTTAGCCCATGAGGTCCCAGTAAATGGCCCATGGGATGAACAGATCTCTCTGGTGCCAATCACTGTGGTATAAAATAACACTCTGTATTTCATTCTAGCTTCTGTTCTCTCCACTCCACTGGAACTGCTCTTGCCAAGGTCTCTAGTAAGCTCTTCAGGGCCAAATCTCAAGGCCATTATTCCATTCATATGTTCTTTGACATTTTGGCTACATCTGACAGACCTCATTATAATCCCTGTCTTGAAATCTTGGTTAAAAAGACTCTGTCCTGGATCCTGTTTCTCCTGTTCACTTTCTGTTAGCTCCTACAGTGACCTTCTTGGGCCACCATTTTTAAATTTTTTTTTAATTTTTTTTATTTCTTTATTTTTAAGATTCTTCAGGGCAATGTCCTCTGAACTCATATTCATCCGCATCCAAATAATTTCCATTGTAATAATAATTTTGGCTGTTATCACCCCTGCTTCTTTCCTAATGGAAATACTGCTGCACTGGCTTGCCTTAGAGCAGCCAAGCCTAGACATCTGCTCATCTCTTTGACATCTCATCCCAGATGCTTTGTCACCAGGAAAAATTCATGTGGGTAAAATATTTTATTCCCATCCCAATCTCTTATTCAAACGGGCAGCCTGAATACCATGTTAACCACACCTTCCTTGTGCTTTCTTGCTACACCTAGAACTTGCCCTTCTTTGGTCAGAGCGACTCTCGGGCTCTGGAAATTCCCACATTTTTCCCTTGTGTGTAAATGGAAGCCAAGCTGCAGCCCCTCCTGAGGTGCAGTTTGTGAAAGAATCCAGGTCAGGGGATGAGGTGGGCATGGAGCAGGCCCATGTGGTTGGCATGCAGCCCTGTGGGAGATATGGCATATATGCAATTAAGACAGAATGCTCTGGGAATTGTGCTGCTACCCTCTAACAAACCTCCACCGAGCATATGCAGATGGTGATTTGCAGAGGATTATAATTTGGCCACGTTTTGTTGAATATTCATGAGGACAGTGAACGATACCTCTCTGTCCCTGCATTGGCCTCTACCACATTTTGAGACAGTCCCCCAATGCACATTAGTGGAACTTCACTAAAAAAATTCCAAACCTTTCAAAACCAACTGGTGTGATTGTTCTTAGGGATGGCTCAACTGCTCTGTAGAAGCTTCTCGTGTTTTTTCAGCAGTGAGCAATAATAAAACAAACAGCTCAAACACACACTGAAAAGTTTAGTCTACTGCAAACAACCTTCACTGGGGCATGCTGTCACTCTTGCGTCTCTTTTGGATATTCCCGCTCTGAATTAATTTGTAAATTTGAAAGTGAGGCAGAAGTGATGATGAGTGTCTTCTTCCTCACGTGAAATCTCATCTTTTTATTTCATCTCAGGTGTAAAGCTGAGCATAATTAGCCGGAAAATTAAAGTTCAAGGAAACAGGTGTGTTGGTAAGAAAGACAAAGAAAAAGAAATTAGCTTTGTATTGTAGCTGAAGCCTTGCATTATGTTCCCTGGTCAGCTGCAGACTTGGAGTCAAACTCCTCTCCTGCTCACTGGAAGTTTTTTTATTAACTTTGAGGGCAGAAAATTTCATCTTTCTGCACCTCTGTACCCTGGATGATGTTCATAGTGATTTCACAGGCCTGGTATCAGCCTCTCTTGATTAGTGTTCACAAGGCCCAGAGAGATGATTTCAGAGCACTGCGAACGTTTTTAATACCCAGCTTCAAAGTTGGCCCTGCTTTGAGACAGAGGTTGGACCAGATGACCCTCCAGCATCCCTTGCAACCTAAATTAGTCCATAATTCTGTGATCAGTGTTCTAAGTGGAAGAGACTCTAATGGAAACACACATAAGCTCCTAAAGGTTAAGAACAGCTATGATCCTAGTCTATCACATAGCAAAATAAACCAAGTTCATCTAAACTGTTTGGGGTCACTCAGTTACCCTTCTCAGTGAGAGGCAGTAATGATTTATAGTCTAAACTCAGTCACTGAGGATCATCTGATCCTACCTGAGACCTTGCCAGCAGGCCAGCCCAAATAATACATTGTTATTTGGACTACAGTCACCACAATCTTCCCTAAAGAAGAAAATGAGCAGAGTTATCATTATTCCCAGGTGTGCCATGTATCAGTTCTTTCTGGTTTTGTACAGAAACAACGAGAAGAAGCAACTATTGCAGTTATTTTAGAATAGAGAGTTTCATAACACTTGATGACATAAAAGGGCAGCCCACAGTTTGAAACTTTCTACAATATTTGGCCTCTGATTTAAAAAAAAAAAAAAAAAAAAAAAAGGAAAAAAATCAGCCACCAGACTGAAACCTGAAAACAAATCTGAAGGCAAGGAGAGCTTTATCACAGCTAAACATATCACAGCTGGATAATGTGAAAGGTTTGCAGCTGGGCTGGGTCGAGTTAGCTGTGCAAAACAGGAGATCTTGTTTCAGAAGCAAAGGACAAGACAAGGAGCCTCTCCGGATTCAGATGAAGAGTAAATCTCTTGACCTCTAGGCCTGTGCTAGCCTGTGTGAAATTCAGATCTCAGGACTAAGTAAGAGCTGATTGAGCAGAAGATGAGGCTTGTCTATTACATCCTCACTTTTTAATTAGATCTTCTGGCTGCATGTCCTTTGATCCTGAGCTGTACGTGACAATAAACATATTGACAATGGGGATTACATCAGGCCACTGTCTTTTCCAGCTGAGTGAGGGTGGGTGCTTTTTTCCATGTAGGAATTTCTCTGTGCAAAAAAAAGTTATTCTGGCATGATCTGAAGAGGTTTTAAATGCAGATAGTTAAGCTGAATAAAAGGCTGTATGGATAATTTTGCTTAGGCATAATGGCAACTTACTCAAAGTTCATTAAATCCATTTCTAATTAACATTAACTAATTCAAATTAAGCTATTACACTGCAGTAAACATGTCCACATAGCTTTGTGAAAGAGCCTAACTTTTGTTTTAAATTCTCACTTCAAGTTGTGTGGATGCAGCTCCCTAGCTAGCTGAGCTGAGCACCAGGCTGGAGAGTGTGACAGGTGACAGCGTCCATGAACAACATCAGTGTGCTGCCATCTTTAATTTTCTCCTCTCTGTGTCGAAATAAGACAGCAACAGGAAAGCCTGTTTATATAGTTGTTTGCTGACATGTTGGTTTGCCGGATTCAGCAGTTTTTAGCATTCTTCACACAAACTTGCTCTTCGTGGAGCATTTTGATACATATCTCCTAACTTGAAAGTGTTCACTGCCTTCCCTTGGCTCCTCCTGTCCCAGTAAAAGAGCAGGATCATCTGTCCTGGTGAGCTCTGAGAATGGTCCTGTACATGGTTTTGGGTTTTTTTTGCTGCCTGCCACCCTCCAAAATCATTCTGGGGACATGCAGGAGTGAAACAATCCATCCCTCTCCAGCCTTCCACAGAGGATGGGAAAGATCAGGAATGCTTCTGTTTTATCATCCTCTACTTAATGTCACCCTGCGAAAGGATGCCCTGATGAAGCTCAGGGAGAATATGGGCTAAATCAGCTTGCAGTCAAAGGATTTATAGCTGAATAATTAAGCCCAGACTAACTTCAGGGCACTTCCCTGGATGTGAACAAAAGCTTGTGGCTAGAACTATAAATTGAACCCACCCACCTGAAACGCTGCCAGCAAATCTGCCAGAGCCCCTTCCTGTGGAGAGAAACCTTCTCCTGCAGGTCTTGTAAATGAATTAATTATGTGTCTGTTGAAACAGAGTAAAGGTTCATCAGTAGTGCTAATATTTGGAATAACAAAGTTGTTAAGTTTGCTGCAATCCAATGTTACCTAGTGCTGTTGGAGCTCACAGCTGTCTCCTAACACTCTTGTTTGCTGAGTTCCACACACAGAAGGACCTGGGTGTGTCTTGGGGATGTGGTGAGGTGTGGTTTTTAATAGTTGTTATGTTAATAAATATTTGGACCAAAGGCATCCACCAGTAGTTTCTGGAAATAACAGCCTTGCTACCAGCGGGTAACCAGAAATGCAGTCTGAAACAGAGAGACGAGCTGTTTGGGTTGCTTTTTTTCCTCCTTAAAAAAGAAAAATCCCACAAGACTGTTGAACAATTACAGCTTAATTTACAAAAAACACTTAAATGTATATTGTCTTGTGAGCCATTTAGTCCTATTGTCTTCAAATGAAAGCTTGTTCATGTGCTTAACTCTACAGAGCAGCCTAAAGGCTTCACTGAATCAATCCCGAGACACTGAGGAGACCTTTGGAGAAGTAACTATTGATAAACACAGGAGAAACTTGGGAAAAATAGCAAAGAGCAACAAATCTGCCAGTAGCAGAAATTACTTTAGAGCCTGGGCTGTCTAGGACTGTCATTAGGGTGACCACTTGGGAAACTATCGGGATGAGAGGTTCCTTAATAGTACTTAGGGTAGGCACAGCAAATAGGGTCTGATCCCACAGATATTGGAATGCTGCTTTTCTGGGCACTTCAGTGACAATGATGCCAACAAAAGGAAGACAGTTCAGAAAAGAGGGGAATAGATGACGGAGCTTGAGAGAATGACTTGTGAAGAATGAACAAAATGTGCACTGAGTAATAAAAGAACTGTTAAGTGATGCCTGCCTCAGATCAGGGGTACCCCTTGGTTGTGCTTCAAGGGTGTAAACACCAAAGTCAAAGGATTGCCGAGCTCACAGTGACATGAAAAAAATTAAAAATGGAAAACTGGGGTTCAGTGTCAGTGAGGTTGTGCTGGAAAATGTGTAGTGTCCAAACAGATGAAGGATCACAGACACAGAGATATCTGTGATGGCTTTGGGACAGTCCTACAGCGGCAAGGGGAGGGGAGGAGAGCAGAGAGGAGAGAGGGCAGCAGAAAGAGAAACCTGCTGGGATGGTTTTTAATAGCCAGACCCACCAAGCTGGCTCCATCCCAGCCCTAATGCCTGGACAAAATCTCTGGCATGACCTGTGATGCCATCAAGTGTGTTACCATTGTGTGACGCCCCCTGACCTAGCCGGGGACACCTTATTTACCTGACTCAAGAGTGGAGTAGGAGACACGAGGGCAGTTGGCTTTTCCATACCTAATACCTCTGCACTGGGACTCTAATAACCCACATGAACCTTAAAATAAAAAATAAAATAAACCTTATTTTCACTAGCTTTTCCTTTTAAATGTTGGTAGCACCTTTCAAGCAGTGACAGATCCCAAAGCCCATCCCTCCTGTAGCTGCAGGTAATATCCTGATGTTCCCTATGGGGTGTTGGCAGATACTGTATATTTTAGCACATTTTGACAGGCCTCTACAGCATCCTTGAATCAATCAAGTTCTGCTAAATCTAATAAAAAATTTACCATTAACTTTTAAATCATAGTAAGAAAATTGTAAAAGAAGAATGGTAGCAGTCCTGCTGTCTTGGTTTGAGGAAGATACATGCTTTTCTGTCAATCTCTGTATCTTCACAAGAGTTATTTTCTTAGCCAATCCCCTCTGTGTCTGGGAAGTCTTATTATCACTTTGTAATTAAGAAATGAGTGACAGTTTCGTTTTGAGGACATAAGAAGGGGATCTGATGACTGGGTGCATGAATATTTTAGACCTGTTTGAGGCCCACCTTGGGTCAGATTTGCAGAGATCTCAAGTACAGTTCCTCAGCTGTGTTGTTAACAATGAGTATTTCTGAAAGCAGCAGTATTTGAGACTGAACTAATAGGAAAAGGACGTTCTCCAAACCATATGAAAAAGTGACTTGTCCTGGATCACTCGGGGAGCATACTAAAATCTTTTAGATCACAAATACCTATCAGTCCTAATGAAATTCAGTAACCCTCTCCCTTCCAGACATAACACTCATTACCCCACGATCCCTGACACTGGAATTTTATTATTAGTAGTACACAAGATTTCAGCTTCCTTGGACTGCTCTAACTCTACTGCAAACCTCTTTCCAGCTGTACTTCAGATTTATTCAATGTTCCTGTGTCAGGGATAATGAGAATTATTGAATTGCGCTTCATGATGCCGTCATGGATTCAGCATGGGAAAGATGGGGCAGCTCTTCACCCCTTTCTCCAGGTCAGTGTGCCCTGCATGGAAATGGGATCAGTGCATGCCCTGGGTGAGCAGGATGATCTTGGCTGTTTTCTGCTGAGGCATTTAAAGTATAAAAACAGGGGCAATGTGAGCTTAGGATGTGAAATATCCACATGCAAAAGCTGGGAGAAGGTAGAATTACAGGTTCTGATGCTGGTGGAGTTATTTCTTCATCTTAATGCCCATGTAGCAGGAGTAGCATCTGACAGCGACCCAAAGAGGAGTGCGTGTCATAAGCTGATGAAACCTAATTGCAAATGTCATCATTTCCTTGTGTTTGTGCATGGCAATCCATAAACTCAAGTTTTCTCATTTAAGAGCACACTTTCCTCTTCTTTTGTTTGCACTGGAGGCCTGATGTGAGCCTGCTGAAAGAAAAAGAGAAATTTCCAGTGTGTGAAAGAGCTGTTGAGTCCAGGCTCCAGTTCGATATATAAGAACGTGCGCAGAAATTGCAATATGTTGTATATACACACATTATACAGTCACACATATGCATTTGGATATACTGTTTACATGCATCGATGTTATGCTGTATGTGTTTTTATTATCATGGTTTGTAATCCCACCATCATTCAAAGTCTTACCAAATAGCACTGTGGGCAGCATGCCAGCTTCTTTCACATTCCTGCTAAAGTCACTTGGAATATATCTGAACGTGGCAAAATGCATTTGCCAAGTTATGTGCATAAAAACATCCTTTGATCTTTCAGACTCATAAATATGTAATAAAGTACATGATTGCCCTACTGATCTGTCCTCCATCAATCTTACATCTCTCTTTTATTGATTCATCAAAATAAGATACGATCAAGGTACAAAAGAGTTAAAGAAGCTATTTATTTTAATGTTTCCTTGGAGAGCTTGCATGTTATTTTGAGTACAAATTATATATATAATATTTCATGAATGATGTTTGAAGCATTAAAAATCACCTCTGCACTTCAAGTTAACACAAAACTCTGGAAGTCAGCCATCTTTTATTTGCTTTTTTTCTTTTCCTCCTTTTTTTTTTTTTAAAGGAACATTGCAAGATGTGGTGTCATTTTTCTATGGCCATACTTAAGGGTTTATTGACTTCTATTTTTAAATCATGTACTCAATTGGTATTGTAATCCAACTTTGAAATGTTCAGGAAATCATACTTTGCAATAGGTTTAGTATATGGGCTGTCTGGATTGTGTAGTGAGTCTTGTCCAAAAGCAGGGATTATCCTGATTTGTACTGAGGGTAAAATGAGAACTGTGAAGGCCCAGGGAGGTATTGTAGGAGTAATAACAGAGGTAAAATACTTGGCCTAAAAATACACGTGATAGCAAGCCTTGCCTCTGCCTTTCTGAGATGTCTTTAAATGCCCCGGTTCAGGCTTTGGTTTATCAGGTGTAAAGCCACTGAAGCCGATAAAAACTAAATGTATTTGGACAGAGGAAAAATTATGCAAACCATAAATAGAGCGAGTTAGATATCAGGGAATAAAATCTGCATTTTGTTCCACAAGGGGAAAATCAGGTGGAATCCTTAAGTGTTTAGGCTGTTGCTCTTGCTTGCTGGGAGAAGCACTGTTCCTCAGGATGCCATAGCTACCGAGTTAAAGGACCATCAGAGTTTGCTTTGACATATTTAGTGCATCCAGCAGAGGCTGCTTTATGGCAGCCAATGCATTTTTCTCAATCACTTTTATGGCGTTTACTCTTTGGAAGTGTAAAAGCATCCAGTTCTGAAGATGTACCAATAATGAATGAAATAATTTCTGAGCAACACCTGCCAACAAGGTAACAGGGAGTGAGCTTCAGCACACCTCTGTGAAGCTGTAAAATATGGGGAAAAAGTGACATGGGTGCCAATGAGTTCACTTCTTTGTCAGGTTCTCTCTTGGCCTGCCATATGAGTTGTAGAGTCTGGGAAAGTGGAATCATTTTTATGCAGTTCTTGTCCTGAATCCACCAGCAGTAACAGGCAAAAAAGACACAGATTATTGTGTGATTTTATGATAATCAAGATGCTTAGCTGACTTGGAGACTGAGAGAGAGAAAAGAGGTGCCAAGTGCTTTGTGATGTTTGGCATCTCCCCTTTGAGGGTCATCACACATAGAAAACATTAATTAAGTTTCAAGTCACCCAACAATAGGAAATGCTGTTACCCTTTCCTTTCACCACTGAGAACGGAGTCCAAGTGCTGTAACCGACAGGATGGAGCGAACCACTGGCTGAGCAGGAAAAATTATTCAGACTCCTGATTCTCAGCTCTGTGGTTAGGCAGCAGAAAGCATTGGCTTTTCCTCACTTCCCATCAGCAGCAGATTATGGCTTCACGTTACGCTAGGAAATGCTGTCAGTACAACAACCTTTGGAGCTAGCGAGCCATATGCTGATTTCTGTGACGTGGGTATAACAAGAGAAGTCGTTTTGCACCAAGGAGGAAGAGCGCAGCCCCTTCCCACCAGTCACACACTGCACAGGCTACACGAGGATTTGATCCATCTGGATACGTTCTCTTGTATCCCACCCCACTTCCCTGAAGACTGGTTGTCCTCCTTTGACCTCCTTCGGGTTCCTTGGTGTTTGTGTTGTGGCCCCTTCTGCTTTCCTGTAGGCCGGCATCCCTCTTTGGTGCTGAGTCTCCTCACACCTTCCCTAGACAAGAGGGAAATCCCTTTGATCCTCCCCAGCCAGGCTTTCCTCGCGGAGACCTGCAGGTCAATAGATGACAAAGCCCAGCACTGAAATGGAAAGGGAGGAAGGTTTTCTGAGCCTTTGTGCCAACCTCTAACCTCAGTCTGGTGCCAGGATTGTTCTGCTGCTCCTCTTCTGCACTCTTTGTAGCTGGATTGTGCCTTATCCTTCCCTCCAAGTGCTTTAATTAGAGTAATTTCCCTGGCTCCATTCACTGGGCCTGTTCCCTCTGAACTGGGGTCAGCCACAGGAAGGAACCATCAAGGATGGACCATCAGTTGTGGCAGGGGAAGAGAAGGCTTTGAACAGTTGTCAAAGTACAGGCAGCAAATCCAGGTGGGGACGGACACATCAGCACTGCCCATGCCCAGGGCAGTGACCCAGCAAAGTGAAACAACCCCTGGTGTGGTGACACTGCCGTGGTGACACTGCCGTGGTGACACTGCTGACACTGCTGTGGTGACACTCCCCGCAGCCACCAGAGGCACCATGCTGGGCTTTGGTCAGTGATTATCCTTTTGTCTGTGTTCCTGATGCTAAATCATCGCCATTTGGCTTCTAAAAAAGCAGATTTGCTGATTGTTCTTTCTTGTCCAGTTCTCAGAGCTCATCTCCAAAGAATATTTTGGGTCAGAGCATCTCTGTTACCAGAAATACAGAGGTAAATCACTGCAGCCTCTGCTTGACATCTTTTCTGTGGAAGAAGCTGGGCTTCTGGGCCTTTATTTATTATTAATCAAACTATTGGCAGACTTCTATGTTGCAAAAAAAGGGGCTGGAAGATCAAAATCCATGCTTACATGTTCTTTACTCAGTCAAGAAGGCAGGGAACAATTAAAGGAGATTTTTATAAAACCTTTCTGGAGGTCACAGAAAATAACCCATACCAGAGCAGTGAACAGGCACATCAATTAGGTGTTAGAATGATTTCTGTTCCCCATTCTTGTAGATGTTGCAATTGTTATTTTAATAACTGCCTTCTATTGCTTTTTATTTTTATTTGGTATTTCTCTCATTTATTTCATGTTTAGAAAGCATTTGTACTGAACAGACAACCTGCTTCCTGAAACCTTCTACTTTTCCCACTGTAACCATTCAGGAAGAGTAATTAAAGCCAACAACTTTCATTTCTTCAAAACCGTAAAGAACCCCCCAGGTGAGACAGCAGTGACACACAAAGAGTCTGGTTTAAGTACCTCAGATATGAGCCTCTGATCCTACTTTAATATTAGTCACATCTTAAAATGAAAGAGGAAATTGAAACAGGTTTTGTTTCTATAATTGTTTTTTAAAGCTAGCATATTAAATCTTGGTGAATTATTTAGTAGGAAGGATGACTCTGCACCTTTGATTTGTAAGTTGAATTTTTATTCTTAGCTGCTTTTTCCTGGCAGGATTAAATGCCAGGTTCTCAGCTCTCTGTGGAATTAGTAAAATCCTGTGATAGATTCTATAGGAAATTAAAACACAGTGGAGAGAAGACAATTGCTGGAAATGTTGCAGGTTTATTTTCACAGGATTCCTTGGTAGATGTTTTCGTTATGCATTTTTCCAATTTTTACCAAAATTTTCTCTTTCTTCACTAACCTCATAAAAAGCTTATAACACCAAAAAGGCTTTTACTGGTCTGTGAAACTATTCTGATTTACACCTGCTGCAGCTGTGCTGAAGGATTTGTTTTTGTGTGTGTGCTGCTAAGGCAGAATGCTGGGAAATGGAAAATGCCATTTTCTGGTAAAGGATTTGCCACTTTGTGGTTGGATGAATTTGGTGGAGGAACCCAGTGCTGAGGCTGAGGATGGATGGAAGAACAGGAAGGTGCCTCTGCTAAATCTGGAGCAGGAATTTAGGTAGGAACGTAGGAGCCACCATGGAGGCAGCGGAGCCTCTAAAAGGAATATAGCAAGGAGAGGTTCAGCTTGGATTTCAGGAAAAATTTCCTTGCTGGAAAAGTGGTCAAGCATTGTCACAGGCTGCCCATGGCGGTGGTGGAGTCACCATCCCTGAAGGTGCTCAAAAATTGAGTAGATGTGGTACTTCGTGACATGGTTTAGTGGGCATGGGAGGATTTGCTCAAAGGTTGGACTTGGTGATATTGGAGGTCTTTTCCGATCTTAATGATTCTGTGATTTTGTTTAGAGATCACAACCAAAATGGCAATAAAAACCTTTATCATGTCTCACTTTACTGGCTATAAACAGAGCCTAGATGACTAATTAGGACTTACAGATACATAAACCTGCAGAGATGGCTGAAATGTGGGTGATGGATCCTGTCCTTTGTGTCTGTGTTTTCCTCCAGAAAGAAAAGAAGTGAGGCAGGGAATAGTCGTGATGATTCACCCCTTATTCTTATGCATCAAAATTTCTGATTTTCAGGGCATTTTTGCTTAGCAAACCTGTTCCATCCTACCCCATCTTTTTGCCTTACATTTCCCTTTTCAGTTTGCGGCCTGAGGCATCACGTTAGGCAATACCTTAAGGTGATCTTTTTCTGTCCCCTTTTCCCTACTTCCCATCTTCATCCTGAGTGCATTCTCATCATGGGGTAGTTTTATTAAGGAACCAAGGGCTAAGAGTAAGTTTGGAAAGGTAAAAAATAAAAGGATATGCTAAACTTAGAAAGTACAAATGCTGAGGGGGAGGAAGACAGTTTGCCTATTTGCCCTTCACTATGGGGGTGGGGGGAGAATAAGAACGAAATTAATGGGTCAGCCCCATTCAGTTAAACTTGAATTTATTTGGGCACTTACTGCTCTCAGAAAGAGCAAAGAGCAGCAGAGGAAATAATTATGATATTTTTCTTCTTACTGTGACTGGGCATGAGTTAATGCAGACTTCTAAGCTGACTCACTAATAACATGCATTCCAAAGGGTCTGTGCATGTTTCCAATTTAGAGCTGTAAATTAGATTTTATCCTCAACTTGGCATCCATAAAAGACATTCATGGAATACACCTGCATAAAGGTCCTTATTAATCTTTCTCATCCCTATTTAAGGTTTCTTTTAGGCACTGTAATAGAGTGCAGAACCAAACTTTACCTGTGAAATCCAGTGCCTTGAAGAGGGTAGAGAATAATAATACTTCTTATTTATTACTGTCTTCCAGCTTCAGAGTCTATTTCCAGTTTAACTGGAATTCCAAGAGATGGGGATGCTTTGATTATTTAATATTCTCTTGTAGGAGTATCTTTGTTTAATCTTTTTAGGCCTTGAAAGGGAGCATAAGATGGCTTTGATACAGAGGACTGGATCCATGATACCAGAATGCCTTAAAATGTTGTTTCTCTGTAGCTTCCCTACCACATCTGCTTTCTCCAGGGTTGTTGTTATGAGAATTCTTACAGCTGTGGCCTTTGATGGGGCTAACACCGTCTTGCTCTACCTGCAGGAAACCCCACAAATTCCAATGTCAGCCTGCAGCACCACGCTCTGTTTTCCCTGGCAGAGGAGCATCACCGCCATGCAGGCTCTGAGCAGGGTGGCCCCTGTGTGGCCACAGTGATCTGACTGAAATCATTCTTCCAGGCAAGCTTGTAGTCTCTCCCTTTTCAAAGCAGCTCCCCAGTCCATCGGTGGGGCTGTTATCACGCTGTGCCTGTTTCTGGTGTAGCTGTCTGCCCCTGGATGCTGTTGCAGGCTCGCTGCATCCCTGGGGCAGCGCGGCATCATCAGCTCATTACTCTGAGCCGTGCCCATCAGATACAATCCATCTTCAGAGAGAGGGTTTTTGGCTCAGGAGGCGAATTTCCCGAGGTCTGTGTGTGGGTTTAAGCCACATGGCTCCTATTGACTCTAATGGAAGTCACGCTGCTCCACGTCCCCGCGCTCCCCTTGGGGTTACGCTCTCCCCTGATGTGTGCACGCTGCTTGGAGGGGGAGAGCACACCTCTGCCCTGCCTTGTCAGGGAGAAACCAGCCCCCCTCTCCACCCTTGCCCCCGCCTCTTTGGCCTTGTGTATTTATAGATAAGCAACAATGGAGACTCATTTCTATGGTAAGTTAGCGAAGATTTATGCTATAAATATTGCATTACAAGGTTCCGACATGGTGCTATTTTCGAACATATCCACACTTTGCTGCAGATCAGTGTGTCACTGAAATTCTTCCTTTGAAGAACACGTTTTTGAAACACATCATAAAAAATTCTAGCATTGAGATGTCTCCATTTACACCATCACGGTGTGTGTCAAAATGTCTTTATTAAAATAGGGTATTAGAAAGTTACAAATTTGACTATTTCTCTCTTTTTTGGGGGGTGGGAGGGGGGAGAGGATTCTATAAGGGATTCAGAAAACAGGCAGCATAGCTTTAATTGAAGGAGACAATGTTGTCAGTATATGTGTTCCTACAGTTATAAAGCCCAGCAGTATAGTATTCATCAAGTCTGATTCCACCTGACACTTGACTGAAAGCATTTTGCACTAATTTGCTTTGTGCTTGTCTAGTAAATCTAAAAAGAATGAGTGAAGGGGTGATAGGTGGCCATTAAACAGAATAAACAGCCTCTGGCAAGTGAATGAGTTTTACAGACTTGTTGCTTTTGGGAGGGGGAGGGTGAAGGGGAGAAGATTATAGGTCTTTGAATCAGCATGTGGCTGCCTCTATCACTCTGTAATCACAACTGTTTTCTTTGGCCCGGAGACCCATGTGCACCTCCAGAGAGGCTACTACGGTGAAGAAGGAAGCTCTGCCCCCGAACCTCTGCAGGAGAGCCCTCCAGACATATGATTCATATTCCAAGTGTGATAGAGGCCTAAATGGCAATTATTTTATCATATAAACACCAGTAAGATAGATTTCAGTCTGGAGGTGATTGCTTTCCTCAGATAATCCTTTTCAAATTTTCCCCTACATAAAATATAACAGCTTTAGGGTGTTTTCAGGTCCCCACTTATGGTTCAACTTATGGTAAAAACCTTGGGCTTGTTGTCATCTTTGTCTGACTTTGCTGATAGCAGGCAGGAAATAGCTGTGTAAAGGCAGGAGGGGGTAAATAGCTGACTCTGTGGTCTGTAATTGGTTCATAGTTTTGGCCTGCGAAGAATAGAAAAGAAGGCAGAGGAGGGCTGGAAGACAGCCTAACAAGGAACACATGGGCATCTGAAAACTAAACACAGCTGGACCAAGAAGTTCATTTGACCGCCCGTTCCCTGCTCTCAGACTTCTTAGCATTGTTGTTGTTACTGGGGGATATATAGCACCGGATTTCGAGGGGGCGGATGGGAACTTTGCTGGGATAAAAGGCGAAATATCATGACTAACAAGAAATCAAAACAAAAACTTCCTTTCTCCATGTACTTATTTATTTAGTTGCTCGCTTGCTTGGGGTTCTCTTATCTTGGCAGCCTCGTTGCTGCAGTTTTGCTGGATGATGGTGTCCTCTGCAGAATGTCAGGTTTTCATTCCCCAAAAAATGATGTTCAGCTTCAGGGGGGTTCTTTATGCTTCGCCTTTTCCTTGCCATCCCCTCCCTTATTGCCTTCAAAACAAAAGCATGGGTGGAAACTCCTGGACTGGAGGAACACATAATGAGCCTGAAAAAGAGGATGGCATGATGAAAAACCCTACCTGTCGATACGACGTCAAAGAGAGGAAGTTTTAATCCTGCTCCGCCGACCTTCCCTTGGAAGGTCGGAAGAGGGATCACACCAACCCCAGGTCGTGCACTGAAGCCAGGCAGAGGCTCTCTGTGGGATTCACAGACCATTTCTGTATCTGGGATAAGTCAGCTTTGTTTTGGCTGCTTCTAGGGTGGGGGAAAGCTTTTCCTCTCGGTGTCCCTGAATTAAGGGCTCTCATTACTTGAACCTCATTAAAATAATCTCTCATCTGTACATGTGCCATGAGGAAATGGCTGATTCCTCCCCATTCCTCTCCCCTGCTATCTGCACAAACGTATTTTTCTTTTCTAAATTAAAAAAGATCTCGCTGCTGCTACACTTGGCTGTTTACATTCTTTAAAGAAGAAAAAAACCAAAAAAAAAACCAAAAAAAAAAACAAGCCCTGAGCCCCCTGACTGCAGAACTGCCATTAGCGTTGATTGTGTCCAGCAATGCACAGTCCACTTCAAGAAAGGCAACATCCTCTATTTTTTAAGCCAAATGTTGTGCACCGCAGCAAGAACAAACAAGAGTGACTTTCATCCTTCAAACACTGAAGCAGCTTTGCAAAGCCTGACATGAAAGGGCCTCCCTTGCTCTCTTGTCCATGTAGGCCTGGAAATGGAGCTGAAATGGCTAACAACATTGGTAATAATAGGGGCCTGCCTGGCATCAAGAGGTGAGCCGAAAGACTTCAAAAGCTGGCTCGAGCATGGCTGCAGGAGCATTTGCTCTGGGATTCAGGCTCCAACTTTTATTCTCTCCCTTTGAAGAGCTTACAATTGGGTGGAGGGTGGAAACCATGCATTTTTGACATGAACTCTGCCATGGAAAATTATGAGAAAGACGGAGATGAAAAGGAATGTGTCCTGATTGTGCTGGCTATTTTTTTTTATTTTATTTTATTTTTAAAAGTCTGCAAAACAAGGGGCTAGCAGTACTGTAATCATTGATCCTGAAAAGGTTCTTCAGAGATTAGTGCTATCAGTGCAATGTGAACCTCAAGGCTGAGAGGCAGAGTGGAGGAGAGAGACCCTTTTGCACTAAAAAACACAGGCTTTTAAAGGAATAGTGTATTACTGTGCTGGGGGAGAAAAAAAAATACAATAGAAAAAAAAAACCCACAACACCTGTGCTTGAAAACAAACAAACAAAATGGAATATAAATAGCAGGCTTGGCTTGCCTCCAAATTTTGCAATCACCTGAGGGTCCCAATTGTTTGAGTGTAGACCCCTCAGCACACTCAGACTCCTGTTTGTTTTGTAAGCTCAGATCACTCTTCAGGACTCTGATGTTGGTTTTACTGCCTATAAACACAGAATAATTTCACTGAACCTGGAGAAGCTGTTGGGGATTTATTTTAGTATGGGCAGCTATGTGGATATCTATGGGATTACTTAATATTTAAACAAATTAATCTTGTTGTTTCATCCTTTTTATTTTTGGCAAAGCTTCATTAGTATCAAATATGCAACAGGCAGGTGGGCAGCCCTGCAAAAGGTCACCTGTCATTTCCTATTGTACCACTCTTTTCTGTTGTGTCAACCCTGTTAATCTTTAATCGTTGGGGCAATAGATAAAGAAAGGAGGTAAACAAGCTGGAAGTCAGTAGGAAAATGGGAGGAAAAGCAGGGGACGGGGGGACCACTCTCAGAACCTGACCCTGGATACCAGACTTGGAGTGAGAATTGGAGAGCAGAGTGGGAAACTAAGAATTAAAGAGCAGGCTGGAGTGGGAGAACGGTGGTTTGGAAGGAAGAAAAGCCAACGGATGGGAACATCCATGATTTGTAAGCCATCCACCCCTGGTGGGCAAGGGGGAAGGTGTCCTGCACTGATATATAGGTGGAAAATAATGATGTGGATAGGGAAATACTGAAGAGCCTGCCCTGAGGCTGTTGAAATGAATGGAAAGAGTTTGTTGGACATTTGAGTCCTCAAAAGCTGAACAAACACTTCCCACCCACTATTGACACCTCCGGATGTTGTTACTCTAAACATGTATCAGTTTGACATTTTAGGATGAATATTCTGTATTCAGTGGCTCTCACTCTGTACCTTTGGCACTTTCTAGTGGTCCTGAGCGCTCCTTCTGAGCACAACTTGTTTTCCTTCTCTCATTTGTAACCGCGTCAGAAGGGAGCTGTGTATACACAGTGCACTTACCTATTTTTCTCTGAGTGGGGAGTCGTGGAGTGGCTGCTGTACATGATTGCCTGTCAGGCACCAATTAGCAATCCATTCAGAGTCTCTGAAACTGCGATCCACAGCCAGGAGAGAGTTTGTGAACACTTGTTTTGAATTATCCAGCACAAATCTCATGCCATAGATCTACAGCAAAATGAGATCATATCCCCATGTCTTTTAAATATCAAGACATCCAGGTATGCTTGTTTTTGAACAAACAAAAACAAACTTAGAGTGAAGCTTTTCTTTTGTAAAGCAGTTTCTTTGACAGTATGTCTTATAAATTAACTCCATCTGAAATATAATTTGCTTTTATGTCTCAAACTACGACATGAGTATTTCAGTTGTTAAAATATAGAAGTTGAACTGTTGGTTGCCGAGTTCTTAGATGCGTTACTGACGTGAGTCCTTCAGTTATTTTTTCCAAACTCTTTTCTCAAAGGCAAAGAGAAGCCTCTTAGCATTTCTAAAGCCCAACTTGTCAGTCTGTTGCTGTTGGTGAAGTTTATACGTTAAATCTTCGAATCAATAATGATAGTTCTTAGCTAACTGGTTCTCCAACTTTAAGGAGGGAGCAGAAGAAGAAAACAAAGTCCCTGAACTACAGGGACTACAGGTAGAAAGTGAGGCTGCAGGGGGCTTCTAATGTGTTCTGAAAGCTGAGTGCTTAAAGCAATCAAAGATAGGGAAAGTCTAAAATAATATCTTCAATAACAATCTGTTAATTTGCAAGGACAAGGGAAAGAGCAGCCTTTGGTTGTACTGCTAAGTTTAAGTAATCTGCAAAGCACCAACGCAAGAGGGAATCCAGCAGCAATTCCCAGGACTCCCAGCTCACTCACTAGCTGACTTGATGAGCCTCTTTGATCTGGTATTGACATCATATCAGATCTCCTGCACTGTTTTGCCCACTTGCCAAAGCCAGCTTCCCAGAAGTGAAAATGTGCATTCCTTTCCTTGGGGTAATTTGAAACATTGACATGAAACAGACCTCTCGCTCTTCCTCTGCTGTGGCCTGCCTTTTGAGTAGTTCCTTCTCTGCTGTCTCCTTAAAAACGCTTGGAGGTCAGTGCCAGGCTGGAATTGCAGCGTTCTTGTCTATTGTCAGTGATGCGATGATTGGGTATTGAGTGTATGAATACCAAGATGAGAAAAGAGAGAATATGTAAGTTGGTTTGGGAGCCTGGGATTCAGACATCCAGGGTTTTTTAGATATCTTGTATAATGAACACAGACTTCATTAACCATTTTTGGCTACTCACAGATTGCTATGCTACACAGAATACTCACTGTTGTTTCAGTGATACATGAAATTTTCATGGCAAGAAAGAAATGATAAGTTTCCAGTACAGTCTAACACATGGAAAGAAGCCAATGAAAAAAATGTTCCTCCTCTCTCCACAAAGGAATTTTTGACACTGGAAATAAAAGTATAATCTAAGTTAAGGGCTAGCTCAAGTACCATGTCTACACAAATGCCAAAACAGCATGGGAAATATGCTGCGCTCTTCCCAGTTAGCATTCCAGATCCACTTGTTAAAGAGCATCCTAGGCCCTCTTATGTTCCCTAGACTGCAATGTTTTTACTTGATTCAGAAGTATGAGGCATATTTAGGTCCCCAGATTTCCTCCCCTCTCCCTCCCCCACAAATAGGGGCTGCCATAGCTCATTCATGAGGATACTGGACAATAAACTCAGATGAATTATTAGTGCCCAAAACTGAACTACCCCATATAACTGTGCACGAAGAGACATCTGTTGTAGGGTGGAAGTGCAGCAAATGTGGGTACCTCAGAAATTTGGGGCAGTGGCTAGAATTCTTTTACTACCCTGTCTCCCTTTTGGGCATCAGGTGACCAAGACTTTTCTCTTTGGTTGGTGTTTGTATCTCTCATTCAGTCAGCACTACTGGGGAGGAAATATGGCTGGAAAAGTAGTGCTTAAAAAAGTTGCAATGGCGAAACTTCCCTTAACCAAATGGCTAGTCATTAATCTTAAATACAAGTGGATTGAGGAGGATCAGGAGGAAAAATGTCTTTGTTGGGGGTCAGGAGTAAAGGCATCCAGGTTGTTTGTGAAATATTAAAAGTTAGAGTTCACTGAGCATCTGTCTTGTGCGTTTTAATTGTATCTCCATAAACCTGAACTGTGGGGCCCTCAGCGAGCCCTGCTCAGTTGTGCTGGCTCACAAAGTTCAGAGCTGGGTTGTAAGTCGTTTTTATTTAGCACCTAGTGACAGCAAGTACTGTAGGTGGAGAAACATTAAGTACCACTTAAATCTGCTCCTGTACATCTTATTAGGAATATACCGGAGTGATACTCTGGCTCTGAATTCACTGAGATTCATTAAGGAGTCCCCCTCGGCCTTTTCCAACACATACCTGACTGTGCCGCTGGAGAGCCCTCAGCTTCCATCCAGCACTCAGCAGTGACTGCTCAAATCCAAAATCAACACACCACAAAGTCAGTGCTGCCATCAATAGATTGGGAAAACCTCAGTGCTCTTGGCTGTGCCAAGACAGAAACCAAGGGTGACACTGGTTTGGAATCAGAAAATGTGTCTAAAAAGGGCTGCTCAAGTCTCAGATATTTTCTGAGAGCACATCTCAACTAAATCTAAGTGCTAAAGGTGCCAGGGTTGGGATGTGTGGACAAGTGCCTCCATAAGGACTCACTTCCTTTTCAAAGGCTGAGTGAGTTTTATCTTTGGCTGCCCTGGGAAATTTGTCCAAAATGTTGGGAAACAAAATAAAATACCAGAGGTGGGCTTTTCTTGGGGGAGCCTGTCCCTAGAGTGAAAGCAATTGCTTTGATCTGAGCACTTGCCCAAGCTGCTGAAGTCCATTTGAGCTCGCTGAGAGACGCTTGGTGCACTGCTAATGCAGTGAAATGCAGCACAAGTATTTGTTATTGCAACGAGTATCAAAGGAGGCAGGACGACTTTGCCACTTACTTGCCATGAAAATGGAAATGAATGCTACAGGGGTCTGTTCCCTCTGAATGCACAGGGGAGCGAGGCGCTGAAGGGCTGCTTTCATTATACCACTAACAGCGCAGGTTACTTACTTTCCTTTTTCCTCCATCCCTCTTCAAACGCACAGGGGTTTGAGGCTCATTCTTTGGGTCAGCCAGGCGATGCTGTGTGTTCCCTGCCAGCCAGGGCAGTAAATCCCACTGCTGTTCCCAGATGCCGTCCCTGGGCCCAGCAGAAATCCATCCCTTGTCGTCATTCCAGCTGCACTTTCTCCACAGGGAGACGGCAGTCACCCATTTGGCGAGGAGGGGCAAGCTGTAATGTCTAGCCAGAAACATCCACCATAAACCATTGCTTCCTGTTATGACACTCATGTGTCTAAACTTATTGATTTATTTGGGTGAAACTGTCTAACCTGCTCAAAGAAGAGTGGACTCAGCAGGTACTAAGTCATGCAACAATAGGAAGCACCAAAATACAACCCGCAGTGGTAGATCTGGGAGTGAATTGCAGTTTAGATTTATTCTTTAAAAGCTATCCCACGCATTATCCAGAAATATCTTTCCGTATTCCATTTTTTCTTCCATTTTAAAAATTATTGTTAGCATTCATATCATCTGGCCATAGCTTTTTCATTTGTGTATTTCCCTGATTAGCAGCATAGAAATTTTAGAAATTGCAAATCTGGAACTTAGGCCACCAAGGATAAAAGGGAAAGTATTCTGTTTTGATTTATACGTCTGTCTTGATTAGGGAATTCTTTCTTTGTCTGGAAGCAATGTGATCTGGTTGTTAGAAAAGTGGAGATAGACCTTGGGGACACTTAAGTTCTTCCCTGGCCCTGTCACTCAGTCAGATTCTTTACACCTAAACCTACCCTTTGGGTTTATTAGTGGGTATAAAAACACCTATCCAGCTTTCCCGTGTGCTGTGAAACTTAATTTATATTTCTGAAGCTCTTTCCGTTTATCACACTGGAGAGTTTGTATAAAGCATGTAACTGCTGACTTTTAAAGGTGTAAGATAGTTTTCCCTCCTATGAACATTAATTTAAGTTGATCACATTTTGTGTACAATTGCACACTATTTTTTTCTAGAAAATGTTGAATTTAGCGATTCATTGTGAGTAACATCTTTACACCTGTAAATAATACCTTATATATCTGTGTGACCATATATGTCTGTATATATTTATATATGCATGGCTGTACACACACAAGCAAAAGAAGAGATAGTCTTTCCAAATAGTCTGGAAAATCTCCGGGACTCCACAGTTGGCAGTGCATTTCTTTTATTTAAGGAAAACTTACGCAAAAAGCTTATGGGCAGTCAAAAACTTCCCTGCTCTAATTAATTAATATGAAGTGTAAACAGATCATGAAATATTTTTTAGTGCTTAATACATAGAAATGTCCTGTGTTGATGCTAATGAAAAAGTAATGCCTGGAATATTTCATATTGCAGGGCCTGGGGACACAGATCCATGGAAAAGCAATTCATACCAAACTGCTTTACAAGTGCAGAAATTCTGTTAGCCTAAAGCTACAGCACTACATAATTGTACAGGGAATAGAAAAAAGAAAAAAAAAAATAGGAGAAAAAAATACCCCAGCCCTCCTCTGCCCCGTGTTTGCTTTTATTTCAAGCTCTTGTAATGGGTCATTCGCTCAAAAAAATGATGACACTAATATTTCAGCAGAAAGGATTTCTAATCTACCATATTCTCAGTGTAATCTAGGCAGGTTCTCATTACCTCACTGCATGGTCTGTCATTCCAGCTGATTCTTGAGATATGATCAGCACAAGAGAAGTTAAGGAAATGTCTGAAGACCATGAAAATCCAACCCTCTCCCCTGGAGAATAGTCTCTTAATTGTAATAGCCCATTTTAATCATTGTGATTGTTTAAAATATTATGAACAGAGGGAAATAAGGAAGATAATTGTACTTCAGCAGCCACAATCTTTTGTTATCACCTAAGCTTATTGGAGATTTAGCTGTGTATAGTCCTAATACTTCCTTCACATACCAAGTGGCCTTAATTATGTGGGCAGCCAGAATTCCTCTTGAGAGAGAGGCTTGGGTAGCAAAACAGCAGGTAAGAAATGCCTGTTCCTTACTTCTTTGTTTCTTCCCAGTCCCCTGTAGCTAAGGCTGCATATGTGGCTGTCTCTGTCTTTGTGACACTTTAAATGTGAAACAAGTAATTTAGTTGAAAATTTTCTGTTATTTTTTTTACATGCTTCATATGCTGGGTTAAAATCCATTAGCATATAACAAAAATCGGAGCAGATGTAGTGCAACAGATTCCTTAAGGGAGTCCATATTTTTACATATTTTGTAATAAGGAAACTGTCACTCCCAGATGGTATCTAGCTAATACTGGTGGTTTGCTTGCTGATAACATACTAAAAAATAAAATTAATTGTATTCTATTTGATGACAATGAAACCATTATCATATATAATTCACTCTTAAAGCAAACGTCCAAATGATGGTCTCTTGCAACAACTAAGCTTTCCCGGTCTCTGCGCCTATCCCTTCTCTTCCACCTCAAAAATTCTTTCAGAATTTGTTGCAGAAACCTCCAGCTGCGAAGTGTAACAGCCGTTCATTAGCAAAGCTGGAAACCAGTGTTAATTTGTGCAGGGAGTCTGGGCCAGCAGTACCTCAGTGCACTTCATCCTTCACCAGTGGTTCTCAAACTGCTCTGGTTTGGATGTCACTGTTATATATCGCAGAAAAGGAAACAATTAACCTTTGCATTAATGCCACTGGCTGGTGCCTGTCTGCTAATGGCCTTGAGTGGTGCAGGAAGCATCCAGAGGCAATACTTGCTGTGAAAATGAAAATCAGTAATCCAGGGTTTTACACAAATCTGTAGGATGTGTGCAGTATAAAGCTAAGATGTTCAAAATAGTAGAAAAAAAATCTGAAGGACATATTTTTTTTATTTTTTTTTTCTGATATAATGTTGCTCAGCTCCTTTCTTAGGTGAAAACTTCAAGACCTGTTACAGACTGATTGGTCACAACCTGATAAGAGTTGTTGAGTGCATGAATTAAGGGTTTTGGTGAGATTTGCTGACATGAAGTACCAGAACGAGCAGCTCAGAAGAACTTTACTTGTCTATTTCTGTCCTACCACAAAAATTCCCAAGTTTTCAGGAAATTGTACAGAAACTGCCCTTGAAGTTGAGGTAGTGTGGGAAAGAGCAATATGGGAAGGGAGATATTTCATTCTCAGAGTTGACCTTGGGCAGGCAGTGTTGGCTCTCCCAACACCTCCTGGGGCCAGCAGTGCTGGTTCCCCAGGCCACAGATCATTCATAGGTGTTGATGCCAGTCTGCAAATGGAAAACTGGAACAGAGGGGTGAAGTGACTTTTACACAGAGCTGGAACTCATACTGAATTCCCAGTTCATTGGCCTGTTTCTTCCAGGGGTGATGGAAGCTAAAAACAATCTAGCTGTGCAAAAGAGAGAGTTTGTCAGAAATGAGTAGTTTAAATAATGACTCAAGGAAACATCGAACTTGATAATAATGATTTCTCATCTCTGGATGACTGTAGAGCAATATGGTGAGGCACACTGTCTGAAGGGTCTAAAATGTGCCTGGCTGTGTTCATTCTAGTTTGTTTAGGCTTTTCTTTTAATTTTCTTTCTGGTATAAGCACAAAGTGCTCAGAAGAGGAACAGATTACTGCATTTCCATTTGGAGAGTTGGTAGAGAAGGACAATGTTGCAGCCATCTCTGTCACATGGGAAGTGATTTTACATGCTCTGAGACTACTGCCTCAACTTGGGAACTCTGTAAAACTACCTGAAGCTATTGGCAGACATTGCAGAGGAAATAGGTCTCATAATATACATGTAATTTTGAGTAAAGCATTATTTAATTTAAGAAAGCCACAGGCCAATGCTTGGAAAGAGCTATGTAAATCTTAGCCACCTCTTGTCTTCCATCTTCAATTAGAGGGTTCTCTGTAATCAGCAAGCATTATTTTACTTCATTTTTCCTTTTTAATTTTGATTTATTTTATTCTGTTTTAGAATTGAAGCAGCCTTGTGGATATAACAAGTAGTGAAGTTCCAGTCCCCGGGTGGAATGTGTCCCAGGCTTTAATCTTTCACTTCAGTTCAAAAATTGAAGAGTTTTCTTCCCCAGTCTTCCTCTCCTGGTGTCTCCCAAAACCTGTTCTTACAAGGCTGCAGCCTCAAATGGCAGAATCTCATTGGATAGCTTCTCCTATCACATTTCAGTTATCTGGTGACTAAAATGGCTTAGAGATTGTCCATAGTCATCTGGAATTTTGGGATTTAGGTAACAGATTTTCTCTAACAGAATTTACACAACTTCAAATGCTCTGAACTCACTTTGTAATCCTTGTTTTCCGTAGTATAAGGTATAACCTCTCTGCTCTTTTCTAATGCAATAAGTGCCCGGCAATTGTAATATTTTATTTAGCATGATTTGCATTCAAACTTCAAGTATCCCTTGAATAATAGAATATTTGCATCTTTGAACTTTACTTCTGTATGTTAGCTGGCATTGTAAGATGTACCTACAGAGGACACATGCCAGAAAAAGCATCATTGCTCCTGTGTTTGTGGACCTCAATTCGTACCTTTTCTCTCTCAGCCTTCCTCATTAAGACATCACAGCTGATGTGTTTTCTCCTCTGTGTTTTAATGCCTGAGCAGAAGATGTATTTTATTCATGATTTGGTAGGAAATATGTCTGGTGGGAAGGAATTTGGACGCCATTAAAGCAACCTGAAATTCCACCGTGGACGCTGGGAGGGAGCTCTTTTTCTTAGCCACATAAAGCATCTGCTTAAATTCTCAAGTGTGGAACGTGCAGACTTGTTAGGCAAGATTTTAACAGACTGCTTGGCACTGAGTGTAATTTTCCCAAAGACCTGGCAATGGAAATAGTTGAAATAATGGTTTGTCAAATACTCATCAAGAAAAATGCTAATTGATACCTCATCTGAATCGAGCGCCCCACAGTACCGGAAAGGGAATGGGCATTTCCTGTTTCTTTCCTACTCAAAAAGAGACTCTTCCCAAGAGACTGCTAATGTTAGATTAGATTTGTCCCACCTCTAGGACTGTCCTGTGAGGTAGATTAGTTCGTGTCATCTTGGATTTATTATTTCATGAAGTGCTGTGTGGCTCCAAAAGCCTGCGGTGTATTCTTAGTGCCAGCATTGCTAGATGCCCTTTTACCAAATGCCATTTTGAACCCCGCGTCAACATTTGTGATCTGGTGTCTTTCTTTCCTTTGTTCCTTGAAGTTTCTGGGTTCAGTTGAGCTCTTCCAGCCAGTGTGGGGACATGATGATAAAGCACAGCTGTGGCTGGGGGACTGGAGCGCCAGCTGGCTGCGGTGCTGTGGCAGCATCGCGGGGCCGCTGGGTGAAGCCAGTCTGAACTTTTGCAATAAATATTAAATAGACCACAACTTTGAATGGATTTGGAATCTGAAACCAGAAACCAAATCTAAATGTCAGAGCGGGTCCCTATCTGCAGACTAAACTGAACTGAATGTTCAGACCCCAGCTTTGGCAAAGAAATGAAAGCCGTAAATCCAAATCTGCCTTTTGTATTTCAGCCTCTCTTGTGATGCTAATAATACTTTGCCCTTTCACAATCTCCAGTATTTTAGAAACTTTGAAATGATTTATCAAACGGGTCATACTTGCCAGTCAGACTCACAAGAACCAGTTTGCTGGAAATATCACCCGAAAGCAAGGGCAGGACTGGGCTGCAGCTGAATTTCTGCTCTCTTGGTAGCTGTGTATGGATACCAGGACTGTAAGGGTTTGTCTGTATCTCTGTCACTCTTCCAATGCAAGCTCTGTGTCAGAAGGCCCAGCTCCACGTGCCTTGGATTCCCATAATTTCCAAGATGCAGGTGTCTTGACGTTGACTCCTTCCTCTGCTTCTGCCCAAAGGCTCCGGCAGAGAACAGGATAGAGTGGTGGAAGATCTTGGAGCAAAAAAGTCAAGCTTTGTTTTGTCACTGAGAGCCTCCCCCAATATTTGGAGTATTAAAAGAGTTGCCCGAGGCTCTGGGGGGGTGAGTGGCAGAGCTGAGGCTAAAACACAGAACTGCTGAATCCATGTGTTCCTCTGAGCCTTTATGTTCAGGGGAAAAGTGTTTATTTAGCATCAAAGGTACCAGTAGCAGATACAGGGCATCTTCATTCATTATAAATAATGCTGGTAGTGAGGAATAATAATATTCCTTAGTATTAATGGCAATATATTGAGCATTGGTGAAACTGTGTTCTAGGAGAGTTATCTAGTGAAGTGAATTATGGAATTTTACTACCTGAGTACAAGGACTGATATAAATGATCCTCTCTGTGGCAATGAATTGGTTTAAAAAGGCTTCATAAGAACTTGCCTAATGCTCATAAATTAACATTAAATATGAGATGGGTTATCTAATCGCATGCTTTCAGGCAAATTCCTTTTTAATATGTATGTACACTGCTGCTGGAAATACAGAAGATATATCAGAGGAGATATTTCATGCCATAAATAGTTACATTTGATAACTCTGTATTATTTTCATACTTCTTGTCAGTTACAGAATTTCTTTCTTTGCCATCAAAATTTCTACACAGAATCCACGTTAAAATAACATTTAGAGATGACTTTAACCCTGTATATGCCTGTGGTTTCAGACTAAGGCTGGAATTTCACTGATCTTTTGATAGGAAATACTGGAATAGTTGGTTCATTTGTCTCAAGTAAAAGTGGGGTTGAGTCACTGAGCTACTGCACATCTTCTGAAAATTGCTGAGGCTCAAGAGCATCCCAGGGCACATCCAGGGTAGCTCTTGGTATATTTGGTAAACCATGGCCCTGATTGCAACCCCAAAAAAACTTTGATGGGAAGACTTAGTGAATGCACCAAAATCTGTTCTGAACAATTTTATTGCTGGGCAGATTAAGCTCATGGATTTAATGAAAGAAAAGTAGGATGTCCAAAAAGCAAATACCTGATTTTCTGTCCTCTGGATTAGCTGGGTAAAGGAACATTGGTGCACCAGGTTAAAGCTGATTTTTTTTGTGGTAGCACATGCTGCTGCCTTCTGGGCAGTGCCATGATGAAAAACACCAGCTCAGGTCAATGTTTTGAACTCTGAACAGGGGCATTTATTGTTCTTTGTGGTGCCTGTGTTTCACACAATTCTCTGCTCTACCTGGTGGAGGAGATCTGCAGTAGAAAACTGCTTCCACCTGTTGGAGTGACTTGAATTTTAAACTGGGTTAACTATGGAGCCCCATTTGGAAATAATTTGTAAAATGCCTGAATCCTCTTGGGGTGGTTGTATTATACACCTTGTAGTTGCTGAACATTTCAGGACTTAAGCTTTATCTCTAAGTTAATCACCTGGGGATTGAGCTAGAGGACTGGATAACAGTTTTACTAATCAAAACAATTTTCTGAATATTGTTGAGTTCCAGGGACTTTTCCCTGCCATCTGAAAACACAGTGAGAGGATGCCAAGAGCAGAATTATAAAACAAACTTTTTAAATCATGTTGTACTTGGAGTTTGATTTCCTAGTCTGTACAGTGAGCAATAATAAACTAATTATGATTAAACTGATAAGGAGGACTTTTAAGAGTCAGCCAGGAAAGTCTTTCATAAATAACCAAGAAGGAATGCTTGGTCTCACAGTTGACATACATCAGAAAAGCTTCTTTTTGCCTTTTCAGGGTCAGCTCCAAAAAAAAAAAAAGATATTCAAAAACCGCCCAAAAACCCCAAACAAAAACAAGTCCAAACGAGCGGAATAAAATATATATTGTTAGTATTAAATAAATCCCATTTTATCTGAAATCGTATGACATCTTTCTGACCCCATGGAACTGGCTCTCAGGCATGTTGAAGCAGCACTATCACCACTGCTGTTATATAGCAAAATTCTAGACTTAGACTTCCTAAGAGAGCATATAGTTTAGCTCTGGGTTTCTGTCTTTGGCCTGTTTTGAGTAGTATTTGGGTTTCACAGTTATAACTGGGCAGAATTTATTCAGCTTAATACATGAACATTTCTTCCCAATAGGTTAGGTCAGCTGTGAGGTTTAATCAGTGTTCAGATTTCTGACATGCCGCTTAGGGGCATATCATCTGAGCAAATAAACAACCAAAGAAAGGTCTGTATACCATGGGGATGATGTGGGATTGCAGGGGATCAGTTCCACTCAGGTGTTTATGGTGGTAGTGCCTTTTCATGGCAGATAAGAGCTGACATTCAGCATTACTCCCTGTATGGCACCAATGTGTATAAAACAAACAGTTATTGTTGTTTCGCCTTTGGATCACTCTTGTCTAAAGGACTGAACAGAATATGTTTGCTTCTCTTTGAAGCATGCAGATTCTTCCCACGAATGTTGCAAAGGTTTGGTCTCTTATAAAAGGAGCATATTTTCAGCACTTCTTCCCTTTAAAGAGAATTTTCATATGAACCTGCCTCTGGGTAGTCCTAGTCCTATTCTAGTTCTTTTTCCTACGTAGCTCCAAATTAAGGCCTTTGATTTCCACTAGCCAGTGTGAGAAGAACAGTAATGGAAACCAGAATCTTCTTTTCCCCTTGCTGTCCTATCCATACTTAACAGTACTTTGGAGAAGAAGGGGCATTCAGCCAAGGAATGAAACCTCGAGGCAACCATATCAGCCTCAAAGATTTATTTATTTAATTAAATCATCAGCAGGATGGAAAAATATTCTCAGTTGCCAGAGAACCATTCCAAGCTCAGCGAGGGTCAGAGTGCATGCTTGCAAGTTATATGTTACCAGGACTTGAAGGAGAAGCTTCACAAAATTTGCCCTTTGCTCTGGAGTAATGATGTTGTGGGTGCATCACTGAGCAAGGAGAGGGAGAAGGACTGGGAATTGTTCTGGTTTGCTCTCCCACTGCTGTGATCCTGCCTCAGAACTCACTTGGCAGCTGCTTTAATGTCCAGGGGCATCACTGGACAGACATACTCACCCAGCCAGCCTGGAAAATATTGAGGGACAGGAGAGAGTGGGACCTCTTCAGACAGTGAGAGCAGCCTCCTGATATAGGAGACAGCTCCATGATCCGTACAATGTCCTTCAGAAATGGCTCCGTTCCCTCAGTTCCCTCAGTTCCCAAGTTCTGTACAACTTGTCTCTGTTGCCAAGGCAGTGACAAGGGACTCAGAATCTTCCATCTCATACAGCTGGAGAGACTGCTGCCGTTGAGACACCAGCAGTCCAAAATAATCCCCCACACCTTTATCAGGAAAGCTCCCGGAGGGCTGGGGTGTGAGATTTCCAGTCAGTGCAGCCAGAGACACAGCCCAGCAGCAGCAGGCACCTCTGTGCCTTGGCTCTTCATCTGGTACAAATTGGCCTCGTTCTTCTGATCTGGCTCTGCATTAAATATTACTGCTGGACAATGTTTGCTGTCATTTCTGATAGGGCTGAACATTTTTAAGAAAGATTTGGGAAGTACATATTGCCTTAGACAACTTCTAGTAAATAGCTCGTGTTTGTTGCTCTTCCCCGGTGGGAATGCTTCTGAACTTTAGAGACAAAAAATCCTCTGGCAGGAGCAATTTAGTAAAGCCAGGGTGTATTTTAGTGAAGCTTCTCAACTTTCCAGTCAGTTCAGATGCTGATTTTTAAATAAGTCTTGCAATGATCACTCTCAGCTCTTTAATGCTCCTCTTATTGGCTTCATTTGTCTCTCTCAGGGGTGTGTTGCTGCAATATTTTTCTGTTCCAGGACTGCACCAATTTCTCATGCAAATTAATCTTGTTAATCATCACAGCCATGCAGTCCTTCAGCTAAGTTCTCTTTGCTCAATGAAACGCATCAAATGCACTCAAAACATAGAGGAGCTTTTCAATAATCAATTCAGACACATTTGCCCCACTAGCAATGAAGAGGCTGGGCCTTGATTCTTCTTTTTTCTTCATTTTGATTCTTCAACTTTCCTCTAAAGCTGGTCCTCCTTTTCTTATGGGTTCCTCTTTGTGATGTTTGGAAGTCTCAGCAACATCTACACTGAGGGCAGCAAGTATGGGTTTGCTTTTGGATGATATCTCAAATAACTGTCAGTCAGCTCTGGAATGTGCAAATCTAGCTGAAAACACACTTCTGGCTTCTTCCAACATGCACAAATAGTTAACTCGAATTTCTTACAAATTATTAGTGACATAGATTTTTGTCTTGATTGAAAACCAGAAGAATTGGCTTCAAAATTTGCTATTTTCACCCAGCCCCAGTTCTGGTGATCTTCCCAGACACTGACCTTTTTTTTTTCCCAAAAAAATATTGCTTTCTATTCTCTCTGGCCTTAGCCAGAGTCGTTACTTTTCTCTTTGTCATACTGAGACTCAATAGCATTGTAATTATTTCTGACATATGGTATCATCTATCCACCTCTCCTCCCAATATGTCCAAATAAAAGAGGAATGCCACTGCAGCCACCAGACCATGGTTTCCATCAATTAAAACCACCCCATAGGTGTCCATTCCTGGGGGAGCAGGAACCTAAATTCGTGTGTAGGGTGATGTGCCCCGCACGGAACCCTGAAGTTTTGTTATTTTGTTTCCACTCCCTCAGAACTGGAAATTGCAGCCCCAGTTTACTTCTCTAGTTTTGTGGCAGAAGGCCAATGATTCTATCTGAGAGCTTTTTCTTTACCTTCATTAACCCCCAAATGTTGCTGCATTCAAAACATCCACAGAGGGTGTATTTATCATTCATTTTCTGTTCATGTTGATGTGGGAAAACACGTGCAATCAATATTGAATCTCTTTCAAAACAACTTAAAATGGGAATACATATTGCTCTAATCTAAAACTAATCATGATGATAAATGATGAAAAATATGCCAAAAAGTGAAAATACTGAGTTTAGAAGTTCTTCAGTTGTAGGTATATGTATGGACCTGCATATATAACTGTTGTTTACCAAGAAATTAGAACTGAAGTCAAAATTCAATTAGAAAGGAAAAAATTGCTTTTAATATTTAATTTTGTGCTCGTAATTAAACCTCACATGCCTAGTTTTATGCATCTGCCATCTATTTAAATGTAACCTGACCATATCTTTTATTTCCCTATATTAAAAAATGGCCACAAGTGTATGTTAAAAAAAGACAATGGTAGACTCAGCCATGTTAATCTGTCTTCCACAGTTATTTTCTAATGCAAAATAGAACTGTAGTGCAGTACAAGCTGTGAAACAACTGTCCTTTATGGTTCTCCAAGTCATTTGTTGTCCCCTTTCAGGCTGAAGGTAAATGCCATTCCATTATTAGAGAAGTTAAAGACAAAATTAGATTAAAGACAAATTAGATTGTGGTTTGGTGAATATCTTAATTCAATATAACCAAGCCTGTAGGAAAAGGAGTCTTGTCCCCACTCTGCACCCTCTCTTTGTGGGTTTGTGCCTGGGTGACCAATTCTGCAGAAACCCAGAGGAGCAGATCAAGGAGCAGATCAAGGAGCAGATCCCTGAAAACCAACCTGTCAGACAGAGATACTGCTTTTCTCATGAGTTTTCTGCCAGACCACAAAGAAGTGGAGGGGGCTACAATGCCGTTTAAAACCAGTCTGACCAGTATTCAAGGGTTAATAGTTCTGGGATCTCCAGGACAGTAGTTCCCAATGTGCCTGCACAGTCACAAATATTTCCAGGCGCTGCAGTAAATTGAATGGTTTGGACCATGAATAGTTTTCATTAAAAAGTGGCTTTGGGGGATGAATTAAATTTTCAGAGTAACTGATTATTTTGATTCTCACGCAGAAAAGGACCTCTTCACTTCCACATTTTAAAATGTATCCAAACCCATAATCCCTACAAAAAGCAAATTTGCTAATAACTGTTTATGAAGCTCGCAGTAATATTTTTTGTATGAGTTAAGCAGAAAAATCATGAGCGAGACATGGGTTGGCTCCGCTCTTCCATGTGTTTTGAAAGAGTAACTTCAACATTTGACTTAAGCCTGGCTTCTCACGGCGCACGAAGTTAAGCAGCGAGACGTGGTTTTGCCTCATTAGGTCAGCAACGCCAGCCTGCAAGGCAAGGCAGCTGGTTCTGTGATACTATTAAAGAAATTATAACTACATGCACACATCCTTGCAGCATCAGCCCCCCAGTGAAGACACGAGATCACAGAATTGTTCAGAGGGGGGGAATCAGCGACATGGATTACAGTAAGAACATAGTGAGTCAATTTAGGGCTATAAATACGCTGGGTTTCTTGTTATGCTTTTAATCTTTATTAAATTGAATGATTCTTATTTATTTTCATTCGCATATGCATGTGCATAATATATAGTTTGTTTCTGCATATATAGGCCTGTAAGACTGTAACAAATCTTGCAGGAGTCTTCTAAGCCATAAATAGTGTGAGTCCAAACCCTTATCTGAGAAACCACGCAGACACCAACACACACACTCAGCCTTTAGAATTTCCCTGTGCATTTTTGCAAACAATGACAAACTGTTAGTGGTTTGCTTGTTATTTTGTTTTTGCATTTTTTTTTTAAGCGTGCAATTTTTTTTGCATTTCTTAAGAAGAATTTAAAACATCTTTTTTCTTTCTATCCTTTTTTTAACGGCTTTGCATATTACTTTTCATCTAAACTCAGTATTTGAACATACACTTATCAGGCGCCTGTTTTCTTTGTTGCTTGTAATTACTGAATAAGTCAGAATCATAGCCAAGGAAGTCTGGGTGGGATTACATCTGGAGTAGTGTACTATAGCAACACTGTGCTTTGCAGAGCTTCTCCTCTCATAGATTTGATCTTAATGATGGGCTACACTTTCATCTTTAAAAAAATCATTTTCCGCAACTCACTGCTTTTTATACCTCAGCAAGAAAATGCTGTTTATTGTTCAGTTTCTCTTGCCTACAACGTTTGTATCTATAATTGAAACTTAAAAGCTACGAGCTTGAATAATTCAATCAGAAAGCATATTGTTTTTACTGTTCTCGGTATGAATCCAAACGATCGCATTATTGTGATGTTACAATATCAGAATATATTTATTTTTACTTGCACAGTCATAGTAAGCAGTCTCTCTCTCTCTCTCTAGAAAAAAAAACAGCAGAGGGGAGGAGAAAAATTTAAAAAAAAAAAAAATAAAGCTGAGCTTTATCCATGCTGGGTTCCTCTGGTCTAACTTAAGCAAATGAGATCTGTTGTCCCCTGCAGCAAGCTGGGTCTGTCGCTGAGCCCGTTTCTATCAGAGCTGCCGCACGCACTGGCAGAGCCCCGGGGCTGATGTGGTGCTGGCGGGAGGACACGCGTGACCTCCCCGTTCCGAGGCACCTCGGCTGCCGAGCGTGTCACCGATACCAGGCTCGTGGCTGTTCCGTGTCAGCTCCGTGTGTCTGGGAACAAGGAAAGCAGCCCTGCTCCCAATCCCACAAAACGCCTCATGGAACCGACACCTTTGCACCCCAGAATTAGCTGTAGAGCAAATGGAGGTTCGTGTGTTTTGTGCTTAGCGCAGATTTTTTTTTTTTAAATGAAAAACAAAATCCCAGTGTTTTACTTGAATTGTTGGCTATCATATTCTCTGTGTCAAGGCAAGCATAAAATAAGGGCAGTGAAAATAGAGTGGATGAAACCGTGGTACCTAACGCAAGCACCGTGTATTTTATCTCAGCTACGCAGCAATTTTTTGAACTGATAAAACATCAAATGTGACTTTTGGCTTAATGTGGTCGAAGCAGTTGGTAAGAATTAACAATAATATGGAAAGAATCCATTTTTCCCTTGATTGCTATGTTTGGACAAATCATTATATATAATAATCTACTCTTAGGTAGTGCTGTGGCTGTACCTGTGGAATTAGGCCCAGGAAGAAAAACTGCCCTTACTCCCAGAACCGTGAATCTGAAATTTTCTGATTTATATAGATTTTCATTATGTCCTTAGCATAATTTCTGCACAAGCAGAGGGCTTAGCCAGGCTCCCATGGTGTGTCCTACGGGTATGGAACAGCTTAGCATCTTTTTCTCTGCTTACCAAGCTTAGCGCCTGTAAATCAACCACTCCATTATGCAGTAATTCCCCTTATTCTTAATTCAAAATAACAAAGTTAAAGCAGAATTTGGGTAATGAGAAACTATATCGTTTTGGCCTGGGTATGATCCTCATTCATTATCTTCTTTCCATTTAGGGGAAGGGGAAGTGGAAAACCCTTTTATTTGCAAATCCATCCATACCGTTTTATAAGACACGGTATTAGGAAATAGCATGATTTATTGGACTGAGGCATTTCAGTAAGGCCTAAATGATAGAGTCTGCTAAGAAACTCATTTTTTCATGATGGGATGTGATGATGGGGGTAAGACCAGGAGCCCCCTGCCAAGAAAACACCCAGTAATAAACTTGCAGAAAGCTTTCACTGCTACCTCTCAGTGATGATGGTTCCCCCTTCCCTCACCTCAAACATTGCCCAAATGGGGAGGCACCAGAATCTCCCCACTGACTCTCTTGTGAGGTGAAATGAAGAAAGCCTTAAACTTCACAATTGCCAATAATGAGCAATCATTACTCAAATTACACCAAGCACTGATTAGGTTTAAAGTAATGAAGAAAACAACACGATCAATCATCATCAACCCAAAAGAAGTCAATCTGTGCTAGAGATACAGCAAGATCTTAGTGGAGGGCTCCATCTACAGGGTTTGGGAGATGAGAGAGAAAAAACCTTCACATCACAACATCTGAAAAAGATTCCCCCTGCTCCCCACTCTGCTCACATTTTTCTTACCAATCTCCAAAAGCCACACATGTAAAAGGAATTCCCCCCCCCCCCCTTCTTTAGCTCCAAAAAAAATAAAACACAATTAGCCANCCTTCTTTAGCTGCACAAAAATTAAAACGGTCTTGGCAAAAAATTAAAGCAGGAAAACTTTTTGGAAGGACATTGCACTGCTGTTGAACTGGAATGTCTGTTTAGAAAAAAAAAATGACAGGAGTTAAATACCTAGCATCTATCAAATAGTAAAATTATACTGAAAGCTCTGACTGTGCAAACAGCATCAATGGAAGCTGAGGTTTTTAATGCAATTTGTATTAATAGGTTATAGCCGCAGAAATAACATTGGAAAAGAACAAATTGCATAGGAAATTCCCATTTGTCAATTTTCATTGGCTGCTAAATAGAAAATTACAAATTTACCCAAAGCTTATTTTAAAAATATAGAGGAAATTTAGCCTACATTACTTTTCTTACGCACAGAATAAGATTTTGATACCAGCTACAGACTTAGTCTAGCAAAAAAGAACCCATTGTATTTTAAATATAGGAAAATAAAAAGTAAGAGAGTGGGTATGTTGCTATTCCATGCAGATGTATATGTAAACTTTAAACTGTGCTGATGAGTAACACTATTTTGTAAAAGAAGTATTTTTCTTTAGGAATAATTTCAATTGAAATATGTCCCCTGCCCATGTGCTGAAGGCATTATATAAAAAGTATTTTAAAAGAAAATTATTTACAGTTTAAGCATAGGAAAATGCAAAATTAGGATTCCAATTCAAAGTCTGCTGAACATAACAGAAGTTTCCCCACTGACTTAATTCACTTTTGAATTGGGGATAATCATTAGAAATAATGAGATACAAATGAAAGCCTAGTAAAAAATGCATGACCGAAGGGAAATAAAAAACAATACACAGCCATTTCAATGTAGATTTACATTTTAAAGCCCCTGGTGGAGGGGCTAAATTTAAGGGAAAATTTCCAGATTTTCATACTTGGAGCCATTCAGAACCATGGGGCAGAGGATGGTTTGTCTCCTACTTTGAGTTCTCTAAGTGGCCTGAGATAATGTGTAGGAATAATGTCATCATTTCTAAAACTTCTCACTTGTTTGGAGTAATTTTTATTAAAACATTATTTCAACATCCTATATCAACAGTAAACCTAATGCAGTTCATATAACATGCTTCATATTTGTTAATAATCAGGAAATTATGAGCTAGTCAAGGAATTGTCATACTGAAACCTACTTTTTATTGAAGACAAACTTATAGATGAGCATGTGTCTATGTGCCTGGCTGAGCTACAGATTAATTTGAGTACTTGCTTAAATACAGCAGTGAGGAATATGGTAAGGATAAATGTGGTTTGGGAGCTCACATATTTGTAGAAATAATTTGGAAATAGTTGAATATTTTGAGATTCTTTTGTCTTTAGTCCTGGTAATACATAGTTTTCATGCAAGTAATTGGGCTGTGCCCTTACAGAACTGTCGCGTGGCCCTATAAATATTAAATGGCAATAAAGAAAAAATTTATCGATTGTTTATTAAAATTTTGGCTTACTTAAATGAGCTAAATAATATTTCCTTTTCTCCCTTCTGCCTTGCAATAGAGTAAAAAGTCATCTCTACCAACATACTTGAAAGTTTGTCTATGTTCTTCCGAGGTTTTATTTTTTCATGGAGTTTCTCCCTTTCTAAGGGTGTTAAAATATTATTCATTGCTGGGGAGGGTCTTTTTACAAGGGCATGCAGTGACAGGGCAAGGGGGAGTCATGTTAATCTGAAGAAGGGAAGGTTTAGATAACATATTATGTAGAAATTCTTCACTGCTCACAGGGTGCCCAGAGAAGCTGTGGCTGCCCCACCCCTGGAAATGTCCAAAGCCAAGCTGGACAGGGCTTAGAGCCACCTGGGATAGTGGAAGGTGTCCCTACCCATGGCAGGGGGTGAAACAAGATGGGCTTTAAGGCCCCTTCCAACCCAAACCATCCTATGATTCTATGATTTAATGCAAATATTGAATCTGCTCATTAAAAAAAAACCAAAACAAACCAACAAACAAGAAAAAGATAAAGTCTTGATGGAAGAAGTTGACAGCTACAAGTTTTTTTTTCAAAGTTCTTATATTCTACTTCTTTAAAACATATTTGGATTGCCCATCATTGACAACAATAATAAACCATTTCCATGGAAACTCAGGGGAGAAAGCGATGGAAATCTCATCAGCAGGAAGAGCAGGTAGCAGCGCTGACTGCAGAAGGAATGACTTGTCAGTGCAAGGTAAAGCAAGTCAGTTGTTAAGGTATTAAACAAAAAATAAATCCTCTGGTTCTGATTGCTTGTTTTCAGACCTTTTAGAAAAAGCTGCAGTGGGCAAAAGCAAAAATTATGTCAGTAATGAAAGTGGAAGGTAGAGTCAGTCCTTGCAGCAGCGAGAACTCTCACAGAGTGGCTTGGTGGCCTTGGTGATCCCTGTGAGTCCCTTCCAACTCAGGGTATTTCCTGGCTGTTGTGTACAAGGAGGGAAATCTGGGGGGCTCCTCTTACTGAGCTCCAGCCTTTTTATTCAGTGAAGAATATGAAGAATATATTGAGCAAGGGAATACAGAGCTAAACTTACGGGCAGTGCATTGGGAATTGCAACAGAAGCAGCTGGGAATTTCTGAGAAAACACTGGTCATAGAACACAGCCCGGACCATGCTTGTTAGAGAAACCAAGATCAGGTTTTGCAAAACTGTTTTCATGAAGATTCCTCAGGTTTCAGGCAAGAATCCCTGGTCAAAGCCAGGGTGGGGTAGGTGGGAGCAGCAGAAGAAAGAAAGTGTGATCTCCTTCCATGTATGATCATTCGAAAAAAGTACAACAGTGGAGGAGCTTGATGTATTTCTAGTCATGTGCCTAAAGTCATTTATATCAGGCAGAGGAGACAGTTCCTTTCCCAGCTTTACATCATAAACAACCTATGTTGGTACCTCCACCATATAGAGGAGAAATTACTTTTGTACCCATTGTTTGTTTTCAGAGCAAGTGCTGAAGGAGGTAGGTCATGAGATAGTGACCAAGGTTTGAAGAGATCACCTCTAAAAAAACTGCAACCACCAAAACACCCTTTCTAGGAAAGACTAATAATGTTGTGAATAACTTCGAATAATTACATTAGAAACAGGAAAACACGAGCACATGTGGGTTGAGCCAAAGCTGGAATTCTGCTGATGCTCAGCTTGGTGGTCCTGTGGGTAGGCAACATACACAAGCAATTGCCCAAGGCAACAACATTCTTTATTAGATTGATTAAGCACCAGGTTTACTTATTGTCGTTAGTAATGGATGCCAGATTTCTGCTTTGCCTCTGGTAATAGGAACCAGCAGAGAGAGGAAGGAGTGTTACTGTGAGTGTTGGTCCTACTCCTTGTGTGGAATTTTCACACCTACCTCGTTTTAATGTGGAAACAACCAGAAATGGTCCTCACCCAACACTTGCTGCATGATTCATTGTTTTTTCAGCCTAAAACTGGGATTTGTGGAAGCTGATTTAGGTAAGATAAGCAATAAGGGCCCTTTGTTGAACCATCCAATTAACTCCCAGGTTTCCTTTGCGCTATTATCTGGGATTTTGTCAAGGGGAGTCATTCTTGGGTGGAGAAAAAGGGCAGCAAAGGAAATAATTCCATACACAGAGCTACTTTTAATATTCATATTCGCCAGAGGTACAATCCATGTGATGAATTCCCTGACCCCAAGAGTCACAAGTTCCTGACTGTAGTCTGTGATGTGGGAATGCATCAAATCTCTGGGAAGGAGGTGTAGATCTACAGCAGCTGAGGGAAGTGTGAATGTTTCCTTGGGCTTCCCATTGCTGTGTGTGCTCTGGAGGAGATCCGTGCTCCATAAACTGCTTAAAAGCTGTTCTTTGAACACCTCAAATTCCTAAATCTTTTATTTGAGTGCTCTTGAGAACAGTACCCATATACTCCATATCCATATCAAGTCTCTGCCATTCAACTATCAACATCTTCTCACAATCTTTTGCTATTGCATGAATTAAAAAAAAATATGTAGAGATGTAATATTGATGAATTCTTAGTTAATTAATGTCCTTTTTCACTCTTGGTTTTTAACATAAACATTATCACACAATTTAGATTTTTATTCAATGCATAGAATCTAATATAGAAGATGCAACATATTTTATCAATAAAAACAGTACTTTATGTGTTGCATATTCCACCAAGGCCTCATGTTTCTGTTTTAGCTCTCTGGGAAGCTTCAGGTTCCAATAGTTTAAATACAAGTGGGATTTGATTACTTTTTAAGGGTTTTGCATATTAAACATCACTCACGTGTATATTTTTCACTATAAAACAAATAATATTAAACAAGAATTATTAGCAGTGCTCTATGTTAACACTTAAGTTTTAAATTGATGGGTAGAAGATGCCAGTAGATGAGCTTTTTAAATACTGGGATTTTTGCAATGGAGAGTGTATACAAATACAAATGTGTGTGTATATATATATATATGCTATAATCATTTCAATCTGTTGCTTCAACATTATGGTTTTTAATATACTGCAAAGATTATGATAAAATTTAATAATTTTCATCCAATCCCCAAATTGATAGTAGAGAAACTACTCATTATTTAGAGATAGAAATGTTAAAACAAGAAAGTAATGAGTATCTTAAGAATAAAAATTATCTCTCCTATAAACTTAGGCTATTCATTTTGTATATTTATGATAGATTCGTTTCCTAGGATTCCAGACACTTCTGACCTTTTATAAAATATGCTGATATGCTGAATTACAAGATGTTTCCTGTTTTTATGTTTCTGATGTCTGTCTCCCTTATTTTACCTAAATTCAATTTGCAAAAATGATAAGAAAAAGAAAAATGTACCTGTACTGTTCTGGTGCTGTGAACTGATGCCATGCAGGACAATGATGAGGAATGAGTTTCACAGCCCAGGGATAAATCTCAGGCAGTGCAATTGAGGAAATTCAGAGTTACTTTCAATAATATCTGGACTTGTCTTTAACAAGCCATTGTGGTGCATAAGAAATGTTAAAGAAATCCTTTGCCCACAGAAGTCAGAGACAGCTTTGCCATTGATCTCAGCTGTACCAGAATTTTACCTGTTGCGTTCATTTCAACCAAAACTATTTTCATTTTAGGTAACATTTTAAAATATTTTGTATTTTTTTATATTATGGGCTATTGTTGAGCAATAGCAGGGTGTTTCTTTGGGGTTTTTTTTGCCTCGAGTTGTGCCAGGGGAAGTTTAAATTGGATATTAGGGAAAATTTCTTCACTGAAAAGTTTGTCCACCACTGGTACAGCTGTCCAGGGCAGTGGTGGTGTCACCAACCCTGGAGGGATTTAAAAGATGTATAGATGTGCACTTGGAGACATGGTTTAGTGGTGGATTTGGCAGTGCTGAAAGAACAGTTGGACTTGATGATCTGAAAGTTCTTTTCCGATCTAAATGATTCTGTGATTCTATTATGATTTTCCATAGAATTCTATTTCTTTAATTACCATTATAATCAAACGAACTTTCCTGTAAGTGATACAATGCCAAATAGATAATGGCTATGAAAGGAAAGTATATGAACCCTTGAAAACCTTCAAGATGCAAAAAAAAATTACAAAATAATCAAACAGAAATGCACATACGTGTGTGAGCTGATATTGGCTTGGTTCTGACAAGAGCTGCCAGTTTTGTCTATGTCATCAGATGAAAAGCACTGATGGCCACATGGACACCAAATCAGAGTTATCTGGAAACTGCAAGTGTTTTTGGCACAAAAAATTGAAGGGAATAAAGGAAGTACAGGGACACAGAGCTAAAGAGGGAAGACAGGAGATTTTCTGTCTTTCCACAGATGAACTAGGATGCAAAATCCAGAATTTTGGATGGGAATTTTTATTTTTTAATTTGGTCAAATAATTTTGAGCAGATATACTACATTAATATTTCCTTTGAGCATATGTGTGTGTGCTTTTGGTGTGTACATCTCTGTGCCTGTCTGCATATGTGGAACATTTTATACTCTCTGGCTGGCTGTGATGAGTCAGAAAATCACTCTTTGTTAATAGTATTTTCTCTTATATCATCTTGTATTATAGTCCCTTGTGGGTACTTTTATATCCATTTATTACAAAATTAAAAGAAGACAGCCATAGAGGTTTATGGTACAGCAAACCTGGTTTTTCCCTTTCTATTTGTAGAATAGTTTTTATCATTTTGGGTACATCTTGAGAAGTGAGTCGTGCTTTAAATAAATTTGTTTGGAAGCACAAAAAATGCCTTGAAATGGGAGGAGCAGAACTGACTCATGTAGAAATGAGGCTGCAGCGCTTTCCATTGTCTCCACAGAAAGAAAACATATAGGGTTGTGTGGCCTAACCCTTAAAACCGTACTGAGAGCAATATCCTGTGCTCATCTGACAGCATTTCATTCTTAGCCTTACTGAAGTCAGAGGATGCCCAAGAATGGGATGGACACCTACAGCTTATTCCTTGAAATTTCAGTAAGCACTTGGAAACAGAAGAGATTTTGTGGCTTTATATTATCATAATCCAGATTGATGTGGACTATATAGACTCCTAAACCATGCAGAAGATTTTATGAGAGCACAAGAGTGAGCATATGCTTCTGTAACAACCCAAATACAATATATATGGGTAATACATATATACACACCTGTATTTATAAGAAACACACATTTATATGTAAGAAGTGCCATATATTTTGAGAACATTGCACCTGTGCTCCTGTGTGTAAGAAAAAAAAATCATGAAATTACAATGCACACGTATTCATCCCTATTTAATGCTAACTTCTAAAAGTTTGCACTCATTACACAAACTTGAATTTTCTACTCATTTTTGTGGAGCAATAAAGGGGACTTCTATGTTCGCTTACCTGTTGTCAATTACTGACGCCTCATTACACAAATCACTTGGAAAGCTGATGAGCTTTTATCTAACATAGAGGCCAGGTCAATCAATCGTCATCAGACCTGTGGATCTTCAATGGACATTGAAAGGTTAACCCAGTTCTTCAGGGCCTCCATCATGTCAGCAAAAATTAGCAAGAAGGTGGCCGAGTTGTCAATAGAGCACAGAGACAATTAGTTAATGATTAGAATGTTAGCACTTGGGGAGTTGATAACAAAATAGCCATCTTGGATAAATTTGCATGCATTTAGAAAATCTATATAGCTTGGTGGGATGGAAGTCTGTGCATATGGTGCAGTAAGGAGTGCCATAAAGCAGAATTATTTGTGTCTGAGTATATCGTAGACTTGGCTGTGCTAAATGAAGCCGCTGTATCAAAAAACCTGCACATTTCAGTTTATCAGAGTCAGGTACTTGGCTTTACTGATGTACTCAGTAGCCAGCATTAGCAATGAGACTGCTGCCCTGTCATCATAACCCCATTTTCAGCTAACTGATTATGGATTTGATATGTTCTACAGTAAGCACTGGCCTCACCAGTTGTGATTAAACTTGAAGCTTGTTAAATTAGGGACAAGTTAAATTAAAATACTTCCTCCTGTTTAGGATTCCATCACTTAATTTTATTCTTGACTTCTTTCATAAGAATATTTTGTGAGACTTCTGCCTGCAATTATAATTTCATTTTATATCCCTTGTTGAAACATGAAATCCACTGTCCATATCACCAGGCCAGGGTACCTCCTTATGCTAGCTGAGGCTTCTTAACTGGTTTAGGCATGAAAAATAAATGTTGGAAATAGTCTGCATAATTACTTGGACAAGTGGGTTTTGATCGTTTCAAGGTCTCCTTTACCATTGTGCTCTCTCAGGTTCAGATACATTTCTGATGCTCACAACTACATTTAAAAATTGCTGAAATGTTCTGCCATTGAAGTATTGCAGAGATTTATTTTAGGCTGTTAGGTTTCTCTCTACCTTTGATGGAAGACTAGTGTAGGCTCTATATCTGAATCGCATTGTCCACCATTATAAACACCCCCTTAATAAGAGACATCCACTCAGTGTCTAACAAAAGAATTCCTTGGATTCTGAGAACAGCTTTAAGATATATCATATATACTATAGGTTACCTTGTGACCCAATTGCCTTCCTATTGATGTGCTGATACCTGGACTTATGTCTCTGAGTGCTTTAACATACAAGTGTCCAATTATATATAATTTAGATTCAGGTGGCAAAGACCTTCACTTTTATTTGGCAGGCATAGTTTTTGTACGTTTTTAAGGAAATGTCATGAAGGGAAAGGGAAGATTTTTCAGATGGCTGACTCCAGCTTTATGTTTTCTACCCCTACAACCCACTGCAAGCCATAACAATTGAAGTCATAATCATATTTATATGAGATTTAGTGAGAAAGGGGCATGAGATGACCAAGTGGTGGTTTCTGCAACAGTGAAAGTGAGACATTACAGTCTCCAGCATCTGTTCCGACAGTTTTCAGCCCTACATTTTATAAACAAAAAAGGCATCTCTTTCCCTCCTGTGAGCAATAAAGGGGATGAAAATGTGCTTTAAAGACATCCGCATTTGAATTGTCGCATCTGAAGCAGAAAGTCTAATTGTCTGGAATATTAGTCCTCCATGCCATTGTAATGAGCCTTTATGAGTATCTTCTTCCAAGTGTATTGAAAAACTCAAGTGTGCTTGACACTGAGCACTAATGTTTCTCTCTACACGTTGATGTTGCTGTCACAAAAATGTGTCATGCCTTGGAGCTGTAACTTCCAAAGCAATTACGCACAGGAAATATTTTGGATTAAGTGAAAATAAAAATATCATGGCCAGTAAACACTGTTTCATTACCAGGCTTGTGATCAGTGTTGGTGTGTTTAAGCCGTAGTCATACTGTGCTGTCTTTATTCTTTCATTATTCTCTTTATTTTTTCATTATTCAAAGGATTTTCTTTTTATCCACTAAGTTCAGGTTTAAATATATATAACAGGACAGATTCCACATTATTACATCTGGAGTTATTCAGCTGTGATGTGCCAGATTAACCAGGAGCAAGTTTTTGCCCACAATGTCATAGGAACAGTCACAGAGAGACACATTTTCTATAAAGCCCTGCAAGCCCACGCTGTTGGATTGCACTGGTGGTACCCAGACTTCTGGAACCAGATGCATCCCTTCTTTTCACCTGCTCTTCACCTCCTGTAGAGGAAGCCCTTTTTCCCCTGGGATGTATTGTTATTCTGCATCTTTGACCTCCAAACTGACAGAAATGGTTAAACTTCCTTGATGAAAGTTTTCTTCTTGGCATTTTGTTGAAATGCAGCTCGTACTTTAATGCCACAATATAGATTCTTAAAGGACAGTTTCTGATTCCCTAAAGAAATTCCACAATGGCTGTTGAGCTATTGTAACTATTGCCTTTCTTGTTTCTCATTTCTTTCTTGCACTTTGATCAGAAGCTTTGTTGAAATGTGTTGGTGTTGGGCCAAGGGAAGTTTTCTTTTTTGTCTCATGCCAGCTACACTGAAGTAAATTTTGGAGTAGAAGAATGGGCTAAGCAGGGAGTCCTGCTTGGGGAATGTAAACACTATTGTGGGCAGCATATTAAGAAATATCCTGAAGTTAAAGTCAAAACTTCTATCTAGATGGGAAGAGATGCCCACAGTAAAACAAAAAAGCACTCTGAGGATTTCAGCTGAAGTTATTTATTGACATCTATTTAACCACCAATTTCAGAGTGTTTTTATATGAAAATAATAAAGTCCTGAACCACTTCTGCCTAGTTTTTTTCTAGAAAAAAAGAAAAAAACAATTGGAAAAGGACATTCTAATGTTATTTTCCCTGTAGGTAAAAATAAAAGAACTAGCATGAAAGCTGTTCCCTTGAGATCTCTTGGCAAGGAAGACCCATGAGCCTCATGTACATTTGGATAACAACAGCACCTCAGAGCTCTTTGAAGTTATACCCTTCAGTACTAATCTGATTTCATTCAAAAGAGAAATCTAGGATGATGTTTATGAGGGTTTGCAGTTTCACCATGGTTTTGATCAGAAACAGATGGTGTATCTGAAACAATTAGAAAAACTTTTGTTTAGAAGCAGCCCACATGTAATTGACTGTTTGATGTAGACATCATAGCATTTGGTGTTGGGGAGTGAAACTTGTACATGCATTTAAAATTTGGTGTGCCAGGACCTCAGCAGGTGTCAGCTGGCTTTGCTTCTGGAGGCCGTGTCAGTTCCCATGAGCTGAAGATCCCAGCCCACAGCCCCTCCAAATGAACAATCATCTATCTACAAAATGCCCAGAGCCGCACCCTTCCCTAAGAATAATGTCATAGAAGACACACCAGCCCCAGGCAGCTAAAAAATTCAGTTTGTGCTAGAAGATGACCCTGCAAAATTACTTTTGTTAAGGCTTCCTTCAAGTGTAAGTCCAGCTGGGCATTGCTGGGCCTGGAGCATATCTGAAGGCTTCAAATCACACCAGGCGCTGAGATCAGGGCTCTGGGTTTGTTTTGTCTTCACACACTATTTGCATCTTCTCTAAGAATTAGTTCTCAGTTAAGATCTTGCAACTAAATCAACATTTTCCTGCCAGAAGGTGGGAAGTTCTGAGTTTTTGTAAAGGAAGAAGCCGGTGTACACAATGTTAAGAGTGTGAGTTCACTTTTGATGACTGGAGACTTTCAGGGGTGGCTGAAATTTAGACATGCAGCCGTGGGAATGGTGGGATCAGGAAAACTGATCCCAGCATTCTTGCCCCAAAAACTGTTGGTGATCAGTCTTCTATAAACTCTAGTATGACATAACATTTTTTCCTTGGGGATGGGATTTACAAGAGAGCTCCGTGAGGGCATACTTAAAACATTCAGTTGTTTCTTGTGAGTTTTCATTGCTAGAAGAATCTACCTTGTGCCGAAAATTCGGTGTCAGCCAATAATTCTCATGCATGGTTTCACACATCTGTATGTGTGGACATGTGTTCAGTATAGATTTTTATAGATTTTGAAGGAAGACCAACCAGAACCAGCTGACCACTTAGTAAGGTCGCCTGCTTAATAGACACCATGGAGTTGGGCTTGCTGAGAATTTAGCACTGCGCTGTGGGAGACCAAGACTCTCTCTCACAAAGGAGATACAACATCCTTTCAATAGGAACAGGAACAGGCATGAACACTCTCCAGAATCCCACTATATCTACACAAAGCCGATTATCTCAAATTAAATGCTGTTGAACAAACCGCCGCCTCCATTAAAGCCCCTTTTAGCACTCCACTTGTAACGGGATGAAAATATATGTCATAATGGGCCCAGGTACACAAAAGTGCACATTTTAACTGCTTCAGATGCATGTGTAACATGAGAAAAATACATAAACGTGAAGCAGCCCATGTATAAAATGACTTTCACCCACAAGGCCTGGATTTATTCCACCTAACTTTAGGCTCTTAACCAGGGTGCTTAAGGATATTGTCTCCCGTGGCTCTCCATGCAGTCAATGGAGTGAGAGAGGCACTGTAAGGAGGCAATTTAGCCTGTCTAGGATCTGAATTGTCCTTATGAGATTCCTGTCTTCCTCCAGCACCTATTTAGTTATTTGTAGGGTAACACTGCTTTTATGGTGGATACTTCAGTTGGCTGCCTCGTGTGGGGGAGATAAATCTTGGCCAAGCAGATTGAGTTGGAAGTAGCTGTTTGCGTCGCGCTGTTGCTGTGATTTCTTTGAAGTCATGAACATTCCCTCAGGACTCTTAGTGATAAAAAAATAATAATTTAGAGATAAGCTAAGAAATCTTTAGGGTTTCTTTAAACCTTTATACCATACTCCCAGCTTCCGTACACAGCATTAATATTGCAAAATACGCTGCAATGAACTAGTTCCTCAGAATGCCAAATTTTCCTTCAATATCTCGGTTCTCCAAATACAAAGATCTGATTTCTTGACTCAAAGGCAACAAACAGTGATTTTAAAAAACATTTGGCTATTTGTATTTCTATTAATAATTTTCATGAGTTGCTGCAACAGCATGTAATGAGTGTAAAAGTCAACAAAAAAAATGTTTTAACTAGCATTAAATTTGTTCCCTGCCAAAGTAAACACCATCGTGATTCTGCTTAAAGAGAAAAATCCATCCTAGCGTGAGCAATCATTGTTTCCTTCTTGCATGGACTGGGAATGTATGAACAAGGAGAATATTTTTCCTGGAATAAAATGATGGGTTTAAGTAGACATCCATTTTCTCACTGCCTGAAATGACTTTACCTCATGCAAAGCGATCTAGATGGCATTATTTTTCTTCCAAACTCGTGGGTTTTATTTCTTTACTTCTAAGTCCAGTTTGAGTTGCTCCACCTTTGCTGCCATGTTCTCCCAACAGCAGGGGGAAGGTGCATTTAATTTGTCCTCGTGTGATGTTGTTCCTCCTTACTCGGGGTGTAGCTACATCTTACCCCAGATATGGCTCTGTTTGGGTAGTGGTGAATGTGCCTGTGAGGATCAGACCAATTCCACCTTCCCCAGGCTGATTCTAGCATTGATCAGAACCAGATGCTCCACAAGAGAGTGCGAGGAACTCCCTAATAAACAACGTGATATAATCTCCTCATTGAGAAAAGCTGTTTCCTTTTTCCGTGGAGATTAAGTGCTATTTAAAGTATTTAATTTTCTGTAATTGAATCAAGAGTATTAGAGTACAGCTTCAGTAATTTTTTGTCTCTTGCTAAATTTTTATCTTCAATAAATATCTTGTGGCCTAGAGAACCACAGATTAATTTGTGCATGCTGCAAGAAGTAAATTCAAATATCAGTTGTCTTTCCTTTTCACAGAATATCCCTTCACCCCACGTGATAAAGCAAAAATTCAAGTTTTATCTGATTCAGGTTTTCCTTTTCTTACTTTTTTGAACTTGTTCTACATTTCCTGTGGCATCCTCAAAAACTGAAAACGCATAACTAAAGGTCTTACAGAGAATTTTGAAGAAAAAGCAAATAATGAAATGTCATTAGCACTAGATCACTTTGCAGCCAGCCTCAAAAATACCTTCAGCATTAAAAAAGACTGGTGCTTTTTTGAAGTGAAGTCTACTGCAATATTGCCACTCATTTCCAAAAATCTGTGTACAAATCTGTTTCTTTGCTTTCAGTTGGTCACATTTTTTGAAACACTTGTGTTTTGGGGAAAAAAAAAGAAAAAGTCTTATGTATTCAATCTTTTCATGAAAATTAAAGCTTTGAGGACAGTCAATTAAAAAAAAAAGAAAGAAAGAAAGAAATAAAGTTTCAGACAGATTAAAGAGATAAAGATGACTTCTAAATGGTTCTAGCCTAGAAATTGGTTCAGTTTGCATAATTGGACCCCAGCCTGTGAGATTGTAGAATTGCAAGTAGCAGATGACAGATATTAAACTAGTTATTCCTTTGACCGAGAATTAAGGAATGGAATAGGGTGTGCTACAAGTGAAATTAGTAATTGGATTCAGCTCTGAGGGAATAGAATTGACTTGCTTTGGAGCTAGTGAGAGCTCAACTCAAAACTTTTGCCAAAAAATTGAAAAAAAATAGTTTTTTAAGGTTTCAAAAATGCCAGTGAGATGCTGTAGTTAACTTTATCATTGTTTATTTATTTGCATTAAGACAGTGCCCAGAGAGCCAGTGAGACCTAATCAAAAAAACATGAAAGGGCCTAAAACCTAATGTCTAATTTTATAGATTTAAGTAGTCCCCACTGGCTTGTTTACATGACAAGTGACAACAACTAAATAAATTCCAGATTTAGGGGAGTAGAACATACTAATTGCTGAATGACTGACAAACTTTGTCTCCTTTTCTGCTTTGCCATGTTTAGAGTGATTATAGTTCTTTAATCTTTTTCTTTTGTTTCCACATTTACATGTCTGCTGCCTAAAAAACCTGTCCCTGAACAATTTCAACAGGGTTGAAGTAGGTGATTTGGATTAAAAGTCCACAAAAGCTGTCAATCCTGATACTGAAAGCTCTTTTTTTGTTGTTTTTTCAGGGGGGGAGGAATGAGCTAGTGGAGAAATGAAAGGGTAAAGGTAGATATTTCTCTGAGGAAGGTTACAGAAGTGGATCCTGTTTCACACATTAGGGGGTGCCAATAGGAACTCACATTTATTCCACCAAAAATTACCACAAAGAAATGACATGAAATAAATATTAAGAAAGGTCTTCATGATCTTGGAATTCTTTTATGATCTTCCAGATTATGGAGCTCTTCAGCCCGAATGAGTAACAAATTCGGAGCAATGTTTTTCAGAAAGCCAATTTGAACATGTCATTACCCGTGAGTATTTTGGAGCTATCCAGGAGTAGATATTATGCACCATTTTCACTTGTGGGTTGTAGAAACCAGCAATAGCTTTATGAAAATTTGGGCATTGGTAGAGAATCAAAATCAATCAACACTGTGGTATGAGAGGAGCTTCTTTAGACACTAAAAACAATGAGGTTCAAAGAAGTCAACACACTTACATTTAAGGGAGCACATCACAAAGCGAATTGGGTCATCTCAGGGAAATATAAAAGCATTATTCTTCTGAGATTTGAAAAAAATACATAATTACTTCTTCCACCAAGCATGATTCTTTTAAATAACCTTCATTTTTGTCCCTTGGAAATGAAAAGAGGTTTACATTAAAAAGGCATTTCCTCTGACTGTCTTGTCCTTGAGCAGCACAAAATGTAAACTATACCTTTCCCTTCTTCCTTTGAAGAAAAAGGAGTTTCAATCTTCTTCTGTGAACACGGTCCATTTAAATAAGGAGATGGAGTCCCATCTTTTCGATCAGCTTTCTTTGTTTGACTTGTCAGTAATAACACTTTAGCTGAAATTGTACAGGCGTCCTGCTAATTTAGTAATTATTGACACGGTGCTGGGCAAGAAATGATAGCAAACACAGGGAACTGTTAAGAAGAAATGAAATAAAAGATCTTCATATCATTGTTGAATAATGGTTGAGATCATTTTGTGCTCTAAGTAGGCCCAAGACACCTTTTTCCATTTTCTCGACACATTTATAATTTATGCTTTGTAATAGTTCCAAATATTTTTAGGACTCTGTACTTTGTTTGAGAATCCAGAAGAACTGAATGAGAATCACGAAGTGCACACACAGATGAGCGAGGGGTGTGACCTGCCATAGCTTTTGATTTAAGAATGATCCCTCATTTTTTTTTATATCCCCCTTCCTTGTTCCTCAATTTATCATTGTATTTCGGGCTGCCTCTGCTCTGCCTGAGCTGCCTGGGCAGTTGACCCCGTTGTGTGTGGCTGAGGCCAGAGATTGCTTTTGGATTTTGCCCTGTTGGCAGCACCATGGCAGCTTTAAATAGCATGAGCGGCTTTCCAGTGGCCTGGTGTGCAGTGATTTTAGTGCCATTTCAAGGAAGTCTGGGAGTTTCCACCCCAGGGATGCGTCACTCTGCCCTTTGTGTTGGATTCTGGAATCCTGAATCATATCTGTGAGAGAGTGTCCAGTGCTGTGCATGCTTTGTGCTTTGTAGGTGAACAGGTTGGTTAATATTAAAGTTCTTTATTGAGAAAATAGGGACTGGATGGTCTTTGTGAGTCCTGTCCAACTCAGGGTGTTCTATGATAAAATAACAGTGAATTTGTACATTCCTTAACTCCTTTAAATTCCCTTTTCCGTGTCCTCCAACTGGACCTTATCAGAGTAATTTTCTAGACCTTCAATTCCTAAAACCTTTACAAAGCTTATTAAAAATGCCAAGGTTTCTCAGAAATGGAGACAAGACTCTTAATTAAGAGTTCTTTATCGATGTCAATCTGTAACTCACCAGTGGACAACAGACCTTTGTTCCCACCACAGAGGTCATGTACAGAAACACACAGCCCTGTTACTTCTCCTTTGAATTAAAACTTGGGTCCTGGTTTTTAATGGCAAATGTGTGGTGGAGCTTGGCAGTGCCATTGCGCTGTGGAATCAGCTGGTGGTGACACTGAAATCGTGCTTTCAGGATTTTTTGGAGATAACAGGAATCTCTGGCTGCTCAGGGATTGTCCTTAGCTAAACTCACCTCTTCTTCCTGGGCTGGAATAACAACCACAAAAACAGTGTGAAGATAATTTATTGGGGTAGCCACAGCTGATTATTCCATGATTGACTGAGTGTTTTGAAACAGGAGGCAGGACAGGCCATGCAGAGCAGTTGATCTTTAAATCGAAGGCCTTAATAAAAGGAAATAGAAAGTGATGTTTTAATGGCAAGATTATATCAGTGTCTGTGCAATGTATTAGATTTCAATGCAGTTGTATATTGATTTATACACAAACTCATATGAAAGCTGTTCCTTCACACACTGGTCATGAAATGAGGGATTCTGCAGCATCCAGGGACATGAAACCCATACTTAGTGGCTGGTTAGAGAGGAAAAAAAAAGGTTTATTAATGTTGAAAATAATGAGGGTTTCTCTTCCAGGACCACTGCCATGGTTGTAGCACAGGTCTGTCCTACCAGCCTCAACACCCTCCCACCTCACTCAGAGTCTCAGGCAGAGTTTCAATCCAGAGTCACTCTATTATTTATTTATATTAAAGGATTTTGGGTTTTTTTGTTTCTCTAAAGTCTCTGCAGCAAGAGGTTGCAGTGATAGAAACAAAACAGTGAAGCTGAATTAAACTTTGCATGTCTCTGAGTGATCTACATCTGTCTGCTCCTGTACACAAATTATTTGGCTATGAAAAGAAGAAATGCAGTGACAGATTTTGTCATAGACATGTCTGTCTGCTGCCCTAAGGCTACACCCTGCACACACAGAATTCCATGAGCCACCCCTGTTCCTCTTCCTGGGAGCTGGGGGTGTGTCTGGCTCAAAATTTACCTTCTAGCCAATGAATACTTACAGGTGATTTGTCATAAAATAAATGTTATGTGCAATTTTTAATGCAAATTTAGATAGTTTTTTTTAAAAATTAAAATTACCTAATCCATTTGGAGATCTCTTTTCCCTTCCTACCTGTACATATCTTTGCAAACAGTGTGCACCTTCACACTTTTGTGTCATTAGATTTTGGGGGTTGGATCACTTTAGGCATTTTCTTTCTTCTGCTTCCTTGCCCAAGTTTTTTTATTTTTATTTTTATTTTTTATTTTTTTTTTTCCATAATCTTACCTCAGTTCAGAGTCTTTTGAGGTGGTTTAGGGAAGGACAGGGGAAGAAAAGGAAAATGATTACTTCAAGGAATTCCCTGAAGGAAATTTCAGAAAATATAAACTAAAAATACATCTCTTCTAAAGCAAAACACTCTAAAAGTCTGTGTGAAGTTTTATGCCTGTGTGGCACTCTGTGCATACAAGGCCATTAATGTGCCCTCAGTTTATACCCACGCTCTTCCAAATTCCATTAGGACTTACATTTTTCTATCGTTCCAAGAGACTACAGACTTGACTCAAAGTGTTCCAGAACGATTCCTGTTTGTTTCATTTATGTGTGCTAAGTCAAATAAAATATTTAACAGAGCTTGGGTACAAATTGGAAAGGACCTCATCATTGGATGGAAACAGAAGATGTAGCGAAGAATCGTATTAAAGAAAAATTTGTATCATTTTCAGACAAAAACTGAAATGAAATCTGTTTACAAACCCACCAGCTGTCACTGCTACTTCTAGTTGCAATGTATTGCATACACTGAGCTATAGACTTGCAGTCACAGGCATTACTGTAAGGTTTCTGCTGGGAAACTGAGCCTAATGCCTTTTCAACTTCTATTTTTTCTACCAGAATGGGAAATTTAATTTTAGTGCCTGCATGCTTTTTGATTTGCTGCAACGGTTTTTATTTTTCTCTTACATTTTAAGGCAGATTTTATTTAAAGCAAACAAACCAAAGCTGAGGTCCAAGTTATAACAAAGGTAAAAATGTTCAATGGCACTAAAATTTACAAAATACTGTCGCAATATGGCCATGGCTGTTCTGAATTCTTTCAGGATGTGGGTCTTTACTTTTAAAGAAAGAAGAAATCTTGGGTATGCACTTAATCTATATGGCCTGTCTCAATTCACTGCCTGACACCAAATTCATTGCCCTGCAATGAGCAGGACACAATGTTTGCTTTCTAAAGGGAAAAGCCAAGGAGATTTTTACTTGTGTAAGGAAAAGAATAAGCACCAAGTATTCCAAGTGCTAGGAATGTTTAAGGCACACACTTACAGATGCGCCAAGCTAAAGCACATAAGCAGAGTTGGTGCCCGAGGCGCTGTGATGAGGACTTGGGTCTGAAAATGAAGAACTAAATGCAGATCTTCTGCCTGCCTGTGCTTGAACTGCTGCAGAGAGAGAGAGAGAGGAAAAAAAAAAAAAAAGTAGTCAAAAAGAGAAACGCTTTTATTTGCGCTTGAAGGAAACCTTTTTCTGGGATTTTGGATTTTTTTATTGAAGAAGAAGAAAAAAAGAGCAAAATTTTGAAATGGAAAACCTTCTAAATCAGAAAATTAAAATAATTTTGGTTTGACACTGTCAAAATGAAACACGCTGACTTCATTTCAGTATTCTTGCAAATGTTTTTGTTCTACAAAATATTCAACTAGAACTAGGGAGAATGTGCAGGATCTCTACTTTTTGCCAAACAGTTTTTTGCTTGCCTGTGTTTCTATTCTGCTACATTTATCCCACAGTCAAGTTTCTGATTCAGGGACCACCTAAGCCAAAGCAGGGCTTAGCGTCGCCTCCAGCACATTCAAAACAAGTTCCTAGTGAAAAATGAAATTTTCTGGGCTGTTGCAGTGGTCTGTTTTCCCAAGACTGCATTCATACTGAAGGGAAAACTTCATAAAGTCCTTCATTTATGTGCATGCAGTTTTATGTGCTGAGACAAATGTGGTGTTTAAGCAGGGTGCGTGGTGAAATGGAATACTCTTGCTGGGAGCTCTACTTGGGCCGTCTGTGTTTCCATTTTGTTCCCACTGTGGAAAACTGACCCCGTATCCTGTCCACAGGGACAGCTGATAACACATCGGCAGGGCAGCATAATAGGGTTTGCACCCACACAGACAGGCTGCTTCCAAAAAACATTAATTTCTCATTTTTCCCCTGTATCTCTAAAATAACTGGGTGCCATTGTGGGGAGTTGCTGTGCTTAATATGCAGCAGAGCACTTATGGACATGCCCAAACTTTCTGACCCAGGGGATGGAGCACGAGGGTAAGCAGAGAGAGGCAGAGGAAATCAGCAGCCTTAATTGTTTCTATCCCAAATGTAAATATCCATATATAAAAACACCCCTTAAACCTGAAACCCCGTACCGACTGGTCCTTTTTAATCTTAATTTTGAACAGTTGCTACTCCAATTAAATTCTACCACCTAGCATTTTCAAACAGCTCTTAGTTGTTTCAGCAAACTCTTTTAATGGACAGCTGTTTTTGACAGCTCCTCCTGATTTGCCAGCGCTGTGTCATCTGCCAGAGCAGGAGGACCCATTTTGTATTCTGCTGCTGGCACTGAGGGGATATGTAAATGTACACATGAATCAGTTGTCACCAGCACAGACACACTGTGGCGAGATGATCAGAATGTGTTGGGAGTTTAGTTGGCTTAAAGCCAACACAAAAAACCCACCACGCTTAGATTTCTTGAAGTGATTTTTATTTCAAGTCTCTCCAGTTTATTTTCACTTTGTGGCGCTTGTTAGATTTAGTTCAGGAGAGTGCAATCTGCTACTCGCAAATCACCAACCTGAAACTCAAAAGTTGAGGAATTATAGAAACGTTTCAGGTAAACAACATCAGAACTTCAGCTACACAAACAGAATTTTATATAGGGCTCCACTTTTCAAACATTTTAACCCCAGTGAGAGAAAACTTCACGTTCCCATGAGCACAGCATGGAGAGAAAGTTTGTTCAGCTTCCCAAGGCATTCTGGTAAATGGTCGGTGCTGTTCAACTCACAGGGTAATGCCTGAATTTCTCTCTACATAGAGTCAGTTTATAAAGTATAAGCAAAATCACAGGTGGGGTTGATGTTATCAGATTTATTTTTGTCTTCTGAGGTGCCCTGATGGTACAGCCCCCATCTCTGTGTTAGTAAGTGGGAGGACAAAAATTTGATCACCCTTTTGGTCACCTTTGTTCCTCTCACCATCACAGTCTGCCGACAAAATCAGATGCCCCTCCAGTTAAACAGAATGCATGTGGGATATACATTTAGGAGATAAACTTTGAGGCTGGTTGCTGAGGTTTGGGTTTGTTTTGGTAAATATCTGCAAATCTGAATAACTGGTCTGAGTCTGAACCTCGTTTTAAGCACCCAAAGTGGCAGGGTAGTTTGAAGTCCTGAAGACCTCAAAATCCTGTTTAAGCTTGAATAAAAGCAACCTTTAAGTATTGCCTAAGTATTCACTTCACTATAACTTTATTCTCTTAAAATGTCTGTGTGTTTGAAAGATGCTACTGATGCAAGAATGCATTTAGCAGTTGAGATCCCCAGTGCCAAAGACAGAAGCACTCCAGTTTATCACATACCTTTTTCCTCAAATTCTTCTCAGAGATGTCCACCTCTGGCTTGAACAGTGTTGTATCTCATTTCTAAATGTACAAATCAAACAGTGAAAGTCCTGGTGATGCTGAATTTTTTAATAACCAATAATTATGTATGGATTAAATGTCATTGGTGGTCATTTTCATCTCTGTTGTATTTGTTTATCTTGGTAGATAGCAATGTAGATATGGTTCAAGTCACAAATTAAAGGAGGTATCTCAGGAAAATATTGCTCTCTTGCATTAAAGGCCAGAGGATCTTTGGACAGCAAGAACTGTTGGCCGAGACCATCTCATTCCTGTAAGATTTTAAATTCAGTGGGAATAGTGGGCCAGCCCCACCTCAGACACTATCAAGATTTCTGCTTCTGTCTCAGAAGCCACAAGTTCTGTGTTCAATGAAAAAAAGGTGACACTGTTCAACTACCCAGCTTGGAAGGAAAATGAGTCTCTATTAACTCTGTTATATAACAAAAGGAGAAAGGGTGAATTGGTAGCACCACATGGCCTGGATGTTAGAAAGAATAGAAAAATGATGAGAGCCAAAGTACACGAAGAAAACTTTCCGTCAAGGCACGGAAACATCAAAAAATGTGCGTGTCTGCATCTGCACATGCATGGATTGCAGGGTAGGGGTTAACACCAGAACACTGTGCTTGGGAATTCCTGTGTGGATATGATAGAATATTTAATAACAATGCAGAAAAATCAAAAGTGCTCAACAAACAGTTCTCTTCTGTGTTTGAGAGAAAGCCAAGGTACAGTCACACAGGGCCGTGATGCTGCTGAAAGAGTTTCTTTTCCAAAAATGCCAAAGTTGATCATTTTAATAACATTGAGTCTGAACAACCTGCATCCAATAATTTTCACAGAGTTGGCCAAGGAACTGTCCGAGCGTTTAGTGTTGATTTTTAATGTCTTGGAACACTGGTGATTTTCCAGAGGACTCGAAGAAATCTAACGTTGTGCCAATATTTAGAGAGTGAATGGAGTGACCCAGGTAACAAGTTTAAGGAAGGCAAGGTTACAAATACCAGTCCATGTGGGATCGTGGGAAACCTACCCTATTGGGCTAATGAGGACAGTTTTGATGAGATTAAAAGTTTTTTTGGTAAAAGTGGCAGTGTTTAAATCATATTGGGATTTGCATAATCACTTGGTGATAATCACAGGGGTATTTTCTGGCTGTGATTTCAGGGAATCTGTACACACCTTTGGAAACAGTTCGATATTTTTATCTAGAAGGTAATATTTTAGTCCCTTAGAACACATCCAGGCCTGTAACACCTGCCAGCTATAGATTGCTATTAATGGGGGCTGTCTGGAAGTAAATAACTGGTGCTTGATTTTCTTATAAAAATGCAATAAGACTGAAGTTTTACATTTCAGGTGAAATGGCATTTTTACTTTAAAGAATATAATTTAACTTGACACAGCTCTGCTGAGCTTTACAGTGGCTTAATCAAATGCAGCACTGCTTTAAAAATAGAGATCGCTTCAAACAGTGGATTAAGTTACTGGTCTTTCACATCTCAAGTGCTGAAGCTCGTTAGGTCTCGGGGTGAGAGTGAAAAGTGATGTTGTTTTAGCTCAGGCTGAGTGTAATAGGAGTTAACTCACAGGCCTCTGTCAGGTTGACAGTTGGGTGGGTTTTTTCCACTTAAAAGAAAGCCATTTCAGGTTATCTAAGTTTGAAGCACCTGCCCATAACCAAGTCAGTGCTACCGGCTAAACAAAAAGGTTTGCTGTCCAAAACTCATGCGGGATCCCCAGCAATCTCAGGTTCTTTCTCAGCTGTTCAGCTTCCCCTACTCATTCCCCAAAATCAATCATTTTCTTGTAGTGATGTGATAGTGTGGTTTTAGCCAGTCTTGAAAAATATCTAATTAAATAAGCAAAGGACATAGGTAAGGTTCTGTTTGACATGAAGCTATTGATTGACTAATGCATCATCTGAAAAATGTTTTCATATCCTGCCTGCACAAGGGGGGACCTCCATAATCTGTAAGACAAAGCTCCTTACGTGGCTCTGGGGTTTGTGCTAATGAAGTTTGTGCCTCCCAACCAAAGAGCCCCTTCACAGGAAATACACCTTTTGAAGGAGATTAAATCAGATTTTGTTTCTCACAATAACCATACTGTACCTCTTTGCTTGCTCGTACACTGATCAATTGCTGATCGATGCTAATGGCTGCAATGTCTGGTTTTCATCAGTGTGCCTTTCTTCTTCCTTGGCACTTCAGCATGTCACTGTGTTCTTCACGAGAGGCTTGTTGAAAGCAAAAAGTGTAAATCAATTGGTCTCAGTGTTGTAAACAAAAGCTCTTGGATCAGTCAGAGCGAGCCCTGGAGCACTGGATAGCACTGGGGTTTAGTTTTCTTTAATTAACAGATTGTTTTAATCAGAAGACTGTTAAAAACCCGAAGGTCCTTGTCCAACCAAAAACCCTCACAGTCGTAGTGGGCCACAGAGTGAGGCATTGCATTCCTGTTCACTCCTCCACTGCAGAGCTTTAATGTTTGGGAGGTTTCTCATCAAGCACAAATGGCCTTATGCCAGTCCTGGAAACTGGCACCCTACCAACCATGCTGCAGGTTTATAAAGTTCTGTTTAATTTTCTTTATTTTAACCAGGTATGAAGATTTTAAGGCAGGTGGTGTTAAAGAACAGCAGCTCAGTGAATGAACACCCCCCACACCAGATCAGGAGTGAGGTTGCCAATCTAAGACCAGTCTTCAGTATGTTAAAAACATATTGCCTGTGTAAAAGGTGGTAATGTTGGGTGCTCAGAGCTAATTTCAGGCAAGAAATCCATTTATGCAACTGGGATTTAGGTTTTGATGGTGTTTTCGTTAGTAGGCAAATCCTGTGTGGTTATGCCTGCTTTTAAATGAATTCAGCTAAGGAAAAATCAGTAGAGTGAATGGGACTAAAGAAATCAAATACCAAGTTATTATTAAGAAAAGCTCAAAATCTTTCTTCTAACATGTAATGTTGAGTTTGGCTTTCTAAAACAGTGCTTTCATTTAATGCTGATTTATGACCTTGTTACGGTTATTTATTACAGAAGTATTAGTCTGTTATAAGTAAATATGAAGTATTGTAGGTGGTGAGTAAATATGATTTCTGTTCATTGACTGCCTATGACAACCATCATATATTATTTACTGTTAATCACATTTTACCTAAACAGCAATTTGTCATTTATCAATCAGTTATAAAATATCCTAGTGTGAGTCAAGATCTAAAAATGTCCTTGATTGTTGAAGAAAGCTTTTATTTTGTGTGTGCTTTACTAGAATTTGAGGTTTTCCCTTTAAAAACCCAGTCAAAAAGTTAAAAACTTAGGGACCAATAATTAATTTGATGGATTGAGGAGACATGTTAAATGCTTGAAAACTATGAAATAATATGTTGTTATTTCATGACATTGTCATCTTATTAACATGGTGACTACTAATCTTTTTTTGATGTGCTAAAAAGGTGGTGTTGTTTCAAGGTTTTGTTAATATAGTGTAGTATAAAACTCAGGATATAGTTTAAAAAAAAAAAAACAAAACCCCAAAAACCCAAAAACAAACAAAAAAACCCAAAAAAACCCAAAACCAAAAAACCCCCACACAAAAACCCAAAATAAACCCCAAGCCCCCCTCCCAAAAACCAACCAACTGAAAAAACCCAACAAAATAAAACAAACAAAAAAAATATAACAAAAAAAAAGGAAAAAATAAAACACAAGGAAAAATTTCCCTCCTCTTTCCATCCCACCCCAAAATGCCATCTGGAAATGCAAGTTAATGTAGATCTGCAGTCTGATATGCCAGCAGAAGCTGACCCAGGAAAGACAGGAATGGGTTTCCATCATGACTTGACTTGCAATGAAACTACCAAACCAGGTTATGTCACATCCTGCACAACCGCGGGGCCATTTCCAGGAATAAAGAGCATGGATTGGAAAGAATGGTGTGATAGGAGGCTGTGTTGGTAAAACCTGGAGCGTCCTTGCAGAGCAGGTGGGGCAGGGACAGAGCAGCAGAATCCCATCAGCATCCCGGGCACACGGACCTGAGCAGGCTCTGGAGCTGAGCAGCTGAGACCCTTCTGTGAATCTGTGCTGGGAGATGGAAAATCTGTGTTTTTTCAGGAAGCACAATGGTTTGGGAGCTGTGGGGTGAGAAAAGAGATGGTCTGATAAACCCTGACACAATGCACCACCCTCCTGAACTCTGGCCAGGGGAAGCAAGTAGCCACAAGCAATCTGAGGGAGAGAGCTCTGTGGTTATTTTACATTAACTTACATTACAGGACAGTATGGCCCTTGTATTTATCAGCTTTCAGCTGAGGATTGAGGCCAGCATGGCTAAAGACAATATAAAAGTTTTCCTTGTGAAAATCCTGTAATTGAAGATCTCAAAGCATTTTACAGGCATTAATAAATAAAGCCTCAAATACGGCTACCAGTATTTCAGTCCCTAACGTTCAACAGTGCTTGTAAGTGCTGTTAAAATAATAACAGTTGTATCAATGCTCTTGCAATCCCAGAAATATTAATGGCATCTTCCCTGTCAACAACCTCCCCTCCTCCAGGCTCTGCTTTCTTCTCATGGGCAGGAAGCAAAATTTTGCAAGGCAAGAGCTTGCTGGGGAGTTTGGGTCATTTGAGATTTTGCTTTTGTGGGTTTTTGTGTGTGTCCGAGGCAGGGCACCAACCAACTGGAGTGCTTTCTTGTACTAATAGGTGTTTTTCCTGATGTCTAAAACATTTTGATGGATTTTTTTTTTTTTTTTACCTTTCTTACTGGAATATGTTTGTGGTCACAGACAACTAATGAAGAGAAGAAAGGAGAGGCAATGTTGTAAAATCATTAGAAAAGGGAAGCACTGTTCCTTTGCATTTTGCTATTAAAGTGCCATTTTCAGTCTTGTTTGCAGCCCCTACTGTTCCTTACACTGGCTCTTCACTGGGGACAAAAAATTCATTAAATGGCTCTTCATTTTACAATATCAATATGTTTTAAGTCAAATTGTGCATTCTTTGCTGTTAATTCTCTTTTAAACACAAAGGACCATCAGAAAGTTTAGCTGCAGGGGGGCTACAGGCAAGAAGGAAGATACAAACATCCCTCTTATGAGAAATAATAATAATAATGAATTCTTTTAAGGTCTAAAGGAAAATAGTGGCTTTTTTACTCCAAGACTGTTAAGACCTGTTCATTGATCTTTTCAAAGAAGCAACAACAATAAGGAGAAACGAGAATGAAAGGAAATGAAAGCAAGGGAATAAAAGCTGTGAGGAGTTGGGGTACATGGAAGCAACAATCCAGAATCTGACAGAATCTGTGGATATTGATGAAACCTGGGATGCAACATAAATGTGATCCCACAAAAAGGCCTGGCTGTATTACCTGACTTGACTGTTAACTTTGCTTAACCACCAAGTATTTTTATTGATAAACCTTTTTACTTTTTTTTTTTTTTTTTTAATTCAAAACACTGCTCATCTCATTTATCAGACTGCTCACAGCTCGTACAGTTTTCTGGGTGGAAGGGGGAAAAGTCTTAGCTGCAGTGGGACCTTGAACACTTTCCAGAATTCCAGCCTTTCACCAGGACCGTGGCGGGAGGGAGACAGATGTGCTGCCCCTGTGGAGCACAGAAGTTTTGAGATAGAAGTTTGCAGTTTGAATCAAATTGAGAAACTAATGATTTGTGCTATGAATGTGTCTGCTGGAATGTTTTAATCCACAAGTGACAAGTGATTCTCCTGACAATCAGTGTCAGGGGCAGAGTGCCCGTAGCACAGTGTCTAAATGAAAATGTCAGCAATGCCCATGGCAGAAAAGCCAAAGAGAACCTAGTGAAGAGATTTTTACACATTGTCTGCTTATGCAATTTAAATAAAAATCGTATTTGTTTTTGTTTAAGCAGAAAGAAAATGGGAAGGGCCATTGAAATGTTCAAATTGCCGTCTTTCCGGTGAAAATAGACCCAGTCGGGAATATTTAACCTAAAAATCACATCAGAACAAATTTTAAGTGTTTGATGCATATTTGGTAAATTCCAGGTGTCTACACTGGGTCCTCTAGCAGGGTGCAGAGCAGGGCTTCTCCTAAGGGGCAAAATATTTCCCCAAGTTCAGAAACCAAAGCTCTTGTGTGTGGCTTTGGTGCAGGACAGGCATCAATCCCTGTCTGTCAGGATGAGGAGAAACTCAGCTCTAACTAAGGAGAGGAGCAGTGGTGCCAGGGCTGAGGTGAATCCCCGTTCCCAGCATCTCATTGTGAGATAAACTCATTTGGAGGGGAGATTTCGCTGACCTGATCTGTCAGTCCCACAACCCTGAAAAATACAGCAAGTTCAGCAAGGGGAAACGTGCGGCACCGTGGTTTTATTGTCGAGGGATCACCAGCAGGGAGAACAAGCAAAGGCTGACGCCCCTCAGCTGTGGCTGTTCGAGGGAAGGGGATGCCAGCACAGCCCATGATTGCTTCCAAGAAGAGTGGAAGCCATGGAGATGTCCAACAAATGTCTGGAGGAGCCAGTCTTGTTATCGTAGATTGGGAGTTTAGGCTCCTGTTGGGCACAGACCAAAGTAAGTCCTGGAACAAGACAGAAAATGAACTTGGGCTGTGAAATCCTCTGTGCTCCTCTGCCATTTTGGCCACTGATCCTGTACCATATGTCAAGTGGGCTGCAAATTCCCAAAAAGCAGCAGTTTGCTACACTAGACCTATAGCAAGGGAGGTTGTAAAAGGAATAAATGGCAAGTGGAAGGTGGAAATCATGCCAAATGTACAGCACAGGCTTATTAACAGCAGCACAGCAGCCAAAGGGAGGCAGGAGCTGCATATGGGAGTAGGGTTGTGCATGGGGAGGATGGAGAGTGGCAGTGCTGCAAAGGGTTTTTCTTTTCTTTTTGCCACTTCTGAAATACTTTAGACATTCTGGGATTTTGGAATGAGAGCTTTGTCTTTGTTTTTGAAATCATTTTTCTGTGTTTCTGCATAGAAGGCAAATCTGTTATTTTGCTCCTTTACTGAATCTCTGCACTGCTAAACCATCTTAGGTGTTGCATGGATATGAGCTGTAATCATAAAATCAGGAAATCAGAGAATGGTTTGGAAAGGACCTTAAAAATCATCCAGTTCCAGCCCCAGTGTGCAGATATGAGCCTGGAAGGGCCAAAACAATGAGCCCTCTTGATGTGACCTGTTTCTACCGCAGGAGAAACAGTCCCAGGCATCCTCAGCAAGACTCAGAAATGTTTTTTAATAAGGGGAATTACTGAAACTTCCAGTGGCCTATAGGCTAAGTACTGTTTATTGAAAGCTTTTTAACACAGTCAATGCCTTTTTGCCTAAATCACAAAGTCTTTAGGGAGCAGATCAGTTTCCAAAAAATGTCATTTGTAAATTTAGAAATGTTTTCACTATGACTTTAGCAATACATTTCAAATGGCCATTTCAAACTCACTTTCTCTTTTCAAGTAAAAACCAGGATGAAATATTTCAGCTTGTCTGAAATAAAACAGTAATTTGTAACAATTTCATGTTAACAACTTCATTTCGCAGGAATAACTTAAGCATTGGTGGGGAAGGGAATTTGTTTTTACAAATACAAACTAAACCCACAGTTTTGTGTTGGAATTTCTGAGAGAAAAAAAATTTATTTTGATAGATTTAGAAAGTTATTGGGATTGGCTTCCATGTTTAGACTATACTTTTTTTTCATTTGTCAGCCTTTTATGAAAAATACTGGATTTGTGGAAAAATTTTCGTTAAGGACATTACTGAATTTCTCTGCAGAGTTTAAGATTTCAATGTATACAGAATGTAATTTTTGACATAATAAGGCAGTACATTGGTGTTTAAGTGATGTGTGTTGTATGTACATAAACAAAGAGCAGATCTCAGGCAAGCTGCATTTAAAAACCTGTGATGTTTGCTTGAGGATGAAAACGTAGGGTTAAAACCAGTTACAGTCTGTCAAAACCAGGGAAAAAATAACAAAAAAAGCAAAAAAAAATTACACACATAAAATAACAACAACAACAAAACACAAAAAAGAGAAAAAAAATAAGAGAAACCAAAGAGCACTTGCCGGTTAAATTTAATCCTGTCTGGCCATGACTTGTTAGCCTTTCTCCTGTTGAGTAATATTTGATTGATTTTACTGAGAGTGTTTACAGGTACAGTTCAGTTCATTGATACTGCTGGTTGAATTTCCTCAAACAACACACTCTCATTTTAGTCGTGTTTTTGTGATGGCTCCCCCAGCTCACACTGGCCTTAAAGAAGGAGCCGTAATCTGAAGTGTTTGTACATTACTGGACCTAAAGACATAACTTCCTACCTACCTGTACCCTGCAGAATAGCAAACCTGAGCAGTTTAGACAAAATCTATGAAAAAGAAAGAATAGATCAGAGAAATCACAACAGGGGCTGAAAGGAAAAGGAGACAGAAAAATCCATTACAAATGAAAATAATAAAGTCCCTTAAACTTTGAGGAAAAAATAGAGGCTCATTTTGTACAAAGATAGTGAGATGTGTTCATTGATCTTTTTAAGAGTCAAGAAGAAATTGGCCAGCAGCTGAATAAAAGAAAATGAAGTTCCATTAATACAATCCATGGAAAGACAACTCGGGTAAATTGATCAGTGCAGCACAGATAATTTCTAACCTTTCCCTTCTTTGGAGAAGATGTTTGGGGTTTTGTTCTGATTTTTTTCTTCCCTTCCAAAGAGAGTAAACAGCACACAGCACCAATTTCAAGTGCTTTTTGGATGGCTTTTCTAGCAATAACTGCAGAATTTCTGGAACTAAGCACGGTAATGGCTTTTCTTCCATCTCCCTCCTTCATCACACCCTCGTTGCCTTGAAAAATATTGATACATTCAGAAAGTTTGAGGGCTTTTTTTCCCCCTCTTTTTTTTTTTTTAAACTTTCAATTGCTTCCTTCTCAGCCTCCTCCTTCAAAGAGTCTTTGGAACATTTGGGAATTAAAAAAAATGGAGGTATCACTATGGTATCTGTGTATGCCAGGGAAGCCTCATATTGACTGAAGTGCAGCAAGATCCCAAAGGCCAAAATTTGTTCAGTCCTTTATCCAGAGGAACTATGCAGGCTGAAGGACTCAGCTTCCCTCTTTTTAAAAACTAAATATCCCCAGCTCCCAGAAATGTGAATAAGGAACAAACTTGTTTATAGTAAAATAAACCTACGAACTCCAGCTATTTGGAGATGTTCCTTTTCCAGCTCTGAAGAGATCTCTGAAAATCAAATACATGAAAACCAAACACGACACTTGGGATTTGGCATCTTCCCGCAGCATCAAGCGCAAATCTAAAGCTATTCTAATTTTGCTCACTGAGATAAAATGCCGTTATTTGCATGTTAGCCACAAATTAACAATTAGAGTGTGGCAGTTAATGATAGAAAAGAAGCAATGCAGCACCTTTGTGAATAGGCTGTAACCCATGTTTACAGAGAAAGCTTTGTAGAGCACCCCTGGGCTCTGTGAATGAAATGGGCCTTCGCATATGCTGCATAATTGTCAAAACATGAGGCTTTGTAGTCACATACCCAAAATACACTCCATCTCACAAAGCTGCATCACATAACTCAGCAGCATAATCATTTTCTTCTCCATGAGCAAGTTGTTCCTTCCCCCTGAGGCAGAGCTTCATTCAGGTCAGGTATGAAGTTATGTGAAGGTCAGTGTGGGAAAGATCAAACTACACCTGTCTAGATCACACCAGCTCTGCTAATAAAAAGGTGTATTCCCTGCCTGGCTTGCACACAGAAATACTTACCAAGATCTTACACAGAGTGGTAAAATGTTCCACAAAATTATTGGGTACTAAACTCTGCAGAAAAGTCCTCGAAATAAATCATTATCACAAATATTTTAATACAGACATCTCTCTGACACAGCTTTCTCTGCATGCAAATATTTAAGCTCATGCTTAAGCTTTTTCTGATATCCCATCATTGAACCTGCAGAGGCCATTAGCGATTCAGAACAGGATATTATCCACTGACAGATAATCATTGTCTGTTCAGAAACTTCTCGTTTTACAGTACAGCTGGTGTCTATCAGCTGTGCTAGAGTGGTGCAGGGAGATTTGGACAGTTTAGAGGGTTTTTTAAGAGGAAGTGTAGACTAAATATCAGCAATCAACATTTGAGTAAAATTAGAAAGAAGCCAAGACTTTCTTTGCTCCTTTGTAGAAAAGGATGAATTAATTTCCCTATCCTTTATTACCTAAGTTACCCCTGCACAGAATTGTTCATCTTTCCATTTAACACTTAGACTATGTTCTGAAAGCTTACCTAGATATCTATTTTCATTTTTCATATCACTAAACATAAATACACATATTCTAGAAGAGCAAATGGATTAATTAAAGGAGGTGTTAAATGAGATATTTATAATTTTCATACAGATGAAATCAGCCTGACTTTTAGCATGAGGATGTCACATCACACAGACTTCTTGATGTATCTGTAAGGACACACAAATAAAGAGTTTCATTTCTTCACAAACCTAGTGAACTTCAAATTTTACAAGGTTGTGTCCAGCAGTGAAGTCAAAGTCACGAGGGATTCTGGGAGATCACACGGAAGATATTTTATTACATGACAGGAAACCTGGGAAAAAGTGAACTTTCAACCTTTTTTGTGAAAGCATATGAGTACAAAAATCAAGCTGATATACAATAGCAACTTAATATATATTAATATTATATGCTATATATATATATATCTCTTAATATTATATACAATAATCACCAAGAAAGACAATTGTTAGTGGCTTGTGAAAGAAATCACCAACAGATAAGAAACAATTGGAAAGTATGACTGGTTTTCTGCATCTACCATATTTAAGTTTGGAAAGCAGTTTTACACAGGGAGCTCTATGAGACAGTCAGGGATGTTAAATAAGAAGGAAATCAGGTCTTCACTTTTCTAGGTTTTTAGGCAAAAAGGAAAGAGTATGTTGGTTAACACTGGGGGATCTTTTCTGCATAGCACAAGGAATAAAGATTTAAATAATGATGCCATCAGTGACAAGCACCAGGAGATGCCAGAACCAGGGGATAAAAATTAATTTGTGGCCTATTTTTTCCCCTCTGAGATGCCTCTGCCAAAACAGTTTCATTTATATCTGAGTACCTTGCCAAAGCCAAGAAATTATCAAGGCCTTTTCTTAAAGTAAATTTTATGCATACTGTGGGTAAATCCACAGATGAAGATAATGCTGAGGGATGGGCATTAGTGATGGAAAAGGTCTTCTGAGCCCTGGAAAAGTGCAAGATTTTTTCTTTCCTCATCACTTGCTTGAGCCATGCCATTAGAGAGATCTCCAGCCAGACAATACCTGCTTTTTTCTCCTGATTTTGACCTGAGTATAAAATACAGTGTACCAGTCTACGTGCTAATATTATAACAGATTGTTTTTTAGTTCCCCTGTTTCTCCACAGTGCCTGGCAGCCTTTCCCCTGCACTCTCCCCTCGTTAAGGAGATGGGAGTTCTGGACTGCTTATCAGATAAATTATGTTTAGATTCTAGAGTTTAGATCCATCATTCCCCATCTCTGTCCTGAAGAAGCAGTCACACATCTGATGTTAATCTTAAAACCATATTCTATATAATAAAATTCCTTGTGAAAGCTCTCCCTACATCATTATATGTTAGAATGACAATATTGATCATCCAGTGGCATTTGCACACCTGCAGCATCATTTCCAAAATCCTTGGAAGTTGTTTTTTCATGTGGAATCTGTAAGGTTTAATGAAGCTTTTAATGGACTGCATGAAACACCAGCCCCATTCCAATTCATAAAATGTATATATAGTCCTTGTTAGAAGAAATGACCTTTTATTTGGCAACAGGTGGACATCTTAAGAGGGATTTCCAACACTCTCTGATTTCTATCAGTTTGAAATAGAAGCACGGCATCCAGAAGTGTAAGTTTTTTCTAATAAACATAAGATAAATCCATTCAAAGTCTTAATCCATTTTGCTCCCCAGCACAGTTACCACAGAGCCCAGCACTCTGGCAGACATTTAAAGATGGAGAAGTGTAGGTAGACTTGTGTTAGTCACGTAGAACGAGGAGTCAAATTACTGTAAGAAGACTATAAACTGAGTTGCTTTTCATTCTTTTTCCTTTTCTCAGTTTACGCCACAAATGTACCACTTTTGACAGAATGTTGGTTATTATTTTGCCTTTTTTTCTCCTTGTCTGTTAAATTTAATAGAAAAATCCAATTATTATGTAAAGAGAACGTTGCTATAATTGTCACAAACAAGTTAGCATAACAATGAAGAGCAACAACTTTCTGAAGTCAAAGAAAGCGCTGATTTATGACTGTCTCTGAGGTGTGATTGATATAGAATGTTTTGAAGGAATATTTTCAACATTTCTCCTTCGTTTTACAGCTGCTCCCTCAGATCATCCTAGCTGAAGCCTGTTTGCAAAGGAAAGTTGTCTTGGAAGAGGGAACTTTCCACAAATTCATTTTCTTTTCTTTAAAGAAGGAAAAAAAACCTAACCGAGCCTACAAAAGCCATTATTTAAACAGCCTCCTTTTTAAAATGTTTCCGGCAGATGTTTATGTAGAGAATGTGCTGGAGCTCCTTCAGTAAGACACAGAAGTGACATTTCTTGAGGGTTTTAGCTGGAGAATTTGTCTTTCACATCATGTCTTTAAACATCTGCAAAAGGCAACAGAATCTTTATTATCCTGCTAACTTGAGGAAAGGCGCAATGCACAGTCCTGAGTCCTTAAAAGATGGTATTTAATGGGACTGACAGATGAGAAATATCCAGCTCTAATGTTTTCCTTCAGTAGAAATTCACCTCTTGACCTTATGACTCCAGAGTATGGCTGCTGCCTTCTGAAAAAGAACATTTCCTTCCATTCAGATGTGCTTTCTATGGTTTTGTTGTTTTGTTTTTCCATATTGCTCAGTTATCTGCTTTAGGGGAAGGTATCAACATCAGGATTCAAGCAAAAATCAGATTATAAATACTGCAAGCGCTCTTGTGCTAGGTCTGCTTTATGGCACTGGTGCTTCCAACCCTCTTTTAATTTCCTCAGTTGGATATTTTTCTTCTTCCTCACAAAAATCAAAGCTGCCTTTTCTTTTAAATGGATTTTGAAGGAGTGGTATAATTCAGCTTCCCTATCCTTTGGCTTGAGTTTTGTTTATTTGCTGCTGTGCAGAAAATACAGAGTGCACCCATTGCTCAGGGCTGCCCAGGCTGACCCTTCTACCTCACAAAATAACCTTTATAAGAAGAATCCAGTCTATCTTTTGGTTTCCTAGTTTGTTTCAGATTCAGGTTGGAGGGGGGCAAGGTTTGATTGTGGGGTTTTGTATTTGGCTTCTATTGTATTTCAGTTGTCGAAGCTTTTTTCCCTCCTCCTTCTTTTTCTCCTTTTTTTTTTTTCTTTCTTTTTTTTTTTTATCCTCCCTGAAGGGTTTTCTCTGGGAAAAGTTTTCTGGGCTTCCATCCAGCCAGTGTCACAATTCACAGCTGTACTGTTTGATTCAAGTGCTTCAAGCTGCCAGTGAGGTAGAGCCAAATGAGATTAAGGGGTTTTTTATTAAAGCAAGCACCCGCATGTGCTGGTATGGCCAAGGCTACGTCAGGCATTCCAATACGAACCCCAATTTCTGCAGACCTTTCGTTCTCAAGCATAAAATATTTATGCCAGGCTGAAACCTGACCTAGATGTGCTCATCTGGGAGGAGCTGTAACTCTTTGGAAAGGAATGGTTTGGCTTTTATTAAAAGTTACAGCATTGAGAAAGGAAAATGTACTGATTTCTGGATAAGTGGCTAAAAAAAAATAAAATAAATAGGGATTTAGCTATGTGTGTTAAAAACAGGCAAAAACTAAACAGATCTTTTAAATGATGGATTTTAAGGGAAGGCATGCTTTAGGCAGGAGGAGATTTATCTGTTAGTTCCCTTCTGTGGCACATGATGGATTTGAACCCTCCCTGCTGGTCGAACCCGGACACTCCCAGCACTGCCTGCCCTGTTCTGCCCACTCCACCCCAAATGTCACCTCTGGGGCCCAGCCACAATGCCCAGACATTTATTTTACTTTTTCTGTTGGGGCAAACCATGCAGAATTAGTGATGAGAAAATAAATACCACTGCTGCTTTTATTTCGGGTGTGAGCCAAAATCGGAACCCACATTTTCAGAGAGAAATGCATTTTTAAGCTCCCTTTCCTTTTGAAAAGCACCAAAATTAAAACGTTCTTTTTATACTGATTCTTATCTTTTGTGTCAACATTTCTGAACAAAAATGAATTGATATTTTAAACATAAGCATGCATGTGTCAATGAAAAACATGATGTGCTGTAGTAGAACTGATCAAAAATGTTTAAAAAAAAAAAAAAGAAAATTAGAAGCTTTTCAGAAAAAAATTAGAAACACTACTCTAATCTTTTTTTCCCAGCTATAAAGTGGATCAGAAGGTTTTGATGGTTATTGACATTGCAAATTTTGGAATTCTGAGACAGAAGTAACCTTTTGTAATATTAGATCACCCTTTCTCCATCATTTTGCCCAGCTGGGCTACTGAGCATCTGGTACAATCATAGAATGATATGAAGCCATTCCTTGTCCTGTCCCTCCATCCCTTGTCCCCAGTCCCTCTCCAGCTCTCCTGGAGCCCCTTTAGGCACTGGCAGAGGCTCTGAGCTCTCCCTGGAGCCTTCTCTTCTCCAGGTGAGCACCCCCAGCTCTCCCAGCCTGGCTCCAGAGGGGCTCCAGCCCTCGGAGCAGCCCCGTGGCCTCCTCTGGACTGGCTCCAGCAGCTCCAGGTCCTTGTCCTCAGGGCTGCTCCCCATCCATCCTCTGCCCAGCCCATCTTTGTGCTTGGGATTGCCCCGACCCACAGGCAGGGAGGGATACCCAGATCCCCATCTCTGCTGCTCACGTAACCCTAGCAGCGTTTGAGACTGAAATGCCGAGAGACTGCTGAAGTCTACAAGACGGGAATCAAAGGCAGCAACATTAATATTCTGTGCAAATGTGAAGAAGCCATGAAAGCTTTGTTTGTTGCTAAAGAAACCAACTAAATCAAACAAGTTGAAGAAAACAAAGACTTGTATAATTGTTTTAATTAAGACTGCCGCTTATTCCAGAAAAAAAAAAGAAAATGCAGCAGTCGTGATCTCCAAACATTAGTTTGGACTTGCATGCTCAAAATCTATGTATAATAAGTGAAATAAAACATTGCCCACCATTTTCCAGACCTGTTTGACACAAAAGCTCCAAAACAAATTGTGAGAGACCCATGCAAAACTTTGTGATGTTTACTTCAAATTTTATCCAGGAGGAATTTATGGAACTTGCCACTCAACTCCGAAAGCATGTTATCTCAAATGAAACGCAACGCTCCTTAAATCTTCAAAGAGCACCATGGCATTTTGCCATAAAACTCGCTGGGACTTTCAACATTCAAAAACAACGTTAATGCCAAGGTCTGGCTACCCTATATGGTTATTTTAAGTCTCCATGGGCACAAACACTTTCTTGGGTCTGGGCCCTCCATAGATTCAGTCTCTGGTAACAGCCATGGGGCTGCTTTGCCTTTCCCAAGCTGCTTATCCCCTTCATCTTCCCACTCCACAAGGTTATTTTGGCATCTCAAAATAAGTCAAATACAGAAGGGATCCTGGTAGTTTCTCAGCTTCTGGAACCAAGCCCCTGGTTTTTAATGCAAACTATGAAAGATATAAATACATCTTAATTTTAATTGAAGGAGGATGTCTGACCTTTCTACAAAATAGTGTCATATGAGGTTCCTGTATTTCTTGTGACCTTTCCAATGCTCATTAGGCTTTTAAGCATGCAAGTTCAGGTTAAATTTGAAATATTTTGTCTTCCTCAAGCAGACTGGCTTACACTGCAGAATTTGGTCCCGCTTTTCACTGTGAGTAAATGAATCCAGCACGTTGTCACCGTGTGGCAAAGAGGCAGTTATGAAATCTGAACCACACTTGCCTTCCCCTCTCAAATAATCTCTTCAGATACTGCAGTTTGACTTGAGCCTGCCTTCTAGCTTCTTTTCTCAGCACTCTGGGAGCTCTTTATCTTCACCAATGCTTGGATTTGTGTACAGGAATGTTAGGAACCATTTTTGTATATATTGATTAGTTATGTCATTTCAAAGATCTTATACATTTTTAAACTTGAGAGAAGAGGGGATGACTATAAGAAACATCTTACAGGAAGCTACAATTTATCAACTAAATACTTGCAAGTTTCTTCTAAACATGTTATGTTGAGCTCTCTGGAGTCTGTGGAGTCTGTAAAGAAGCTTATAGTAACAGCTTTTTATTTGTTTTTTCCTTTTTGTTCTTTTCTTTTTCTTTTTTTTCTTTTTTTTTCTTTTTTTTCTTTTTTTTTCTTTTCTTTTTCTTTCTTTCCTACTTTTTCTTTTTTTTTTTTTTCCCCAGTGACTGGATAGCTGAAATAATTTGGAGTCTGTTTTTACTAGAACCTGATCACCACCTGTTTGAGTGAAGAAACTGAGGACTGTTTGAAAGTAATGCCTTTGGCAACACATACACCTTGCTCAGTCTGTCTCACATCTTCATTTTATCATATAAAAGGCTTTTCCAAGTGTTGCCTGAGAACAGTGAAAACCTCATTATGAGCTGAAAACTGTTGGGGATTTCAGTGTTGATAATGAAAATCTTATTTATGGAATTGCTGAATACGCATATAAAGTCTAAAAAGCAACAGCCTGCTAGACAAAACAATAGTCCAAGGGAAAAGGAGTAATGTAATTACATCATTCCTGTTTTATAATGGCCATTTCCTTGCATGGTCATGTGGAAAGAGAGGCAGAGAACTGTAAGTTGCAGTTGTTTCTGGCATCTTCCAGGTTGATTTAAGGACTCACATATGTTTCCTGTCCAGTTAATATTTTGGTAGGGTGCAAAAGGTGTGATCTGTAAGAGGTTGCTGAAGATGTGGAAGCATTTTTCTGCCTTTCAGCTCAGGTAAGAAAAGGTGTGAACCCCAACCAGAGAAGGGAGAAAAAAATAAGTATGGATCAGGAAACTCCCATTGTTCTCTAAAACTGGGCTAGGTTCTCTCATGGGTTGTGCTGGTATCAAAATATATGGTAAATACAGCCTTTCTGTGACTAAACCCATCAGACACATGCAAAGGACATGTTTAACAGGGAAATGTGTGTTGTACGGGAATAAAGACTATACATTTTCCTAACTCTACTTCATTACATGCTCTTATTCCACTGAAATCAGTAATAACATCAGAATAGAGCCAGTAAAATATGTTGGGAATAAGGGCCTTTAATACAAGCCTCTCTGCCTGTCTATCCTTTTATATGGCACCTCCCAACATAGTGCCTGAGTGCAGAGTTCTTCACCCTCATCTGATTTAAAACTTAAAATGGATGCAGCAGAGACCTCTCGTCCACAGTAAACTGCTCGAGATGAATCAGCTGCTCACAGAAATGATAATGGGGTCCTGTGCTCACAGCTGAGTTATTTAAACTGTCTGATTTGGTCCACGGCTTCCTTGGACATTAATAGGTTGACTGCTATGTCCCTGAACTTGGCGCACGAGAGGTCAGCCTTTGAAAAGCTAAATAAGGTGAGAGCAAACCAAATGTTCCAGGCGGTGCCGCGCGCTCCCAACGCTCCCGAAATCCCCCAGAATCGCGGCTGCCCCTCGGTGTCTGCCCAGATCTGATTGCAAAGTGATGGATCCTGGGATCGATGCTCAGGTTTTGATCTCCCCTCCGCCAGGAGATCCGGGGGTTGCTCACATGTTAGGAACACGTGCTGCTGCTGGTGCATCTCGAGGAAGGAGCACTGAACACTTCTTCGGAGGCAGCTTTTCATCAGCGAGTGCAGACTCAGATGAATTGGAAAGGTTTCTCTGGACTACAGCAATTTTGCTGAAATTGCTGAGAAGCAGCATTATCAGGCAAGGACACTTTTCTTCAATAAAGATAGAATGCTTCAGCTGACTTTTGTTTGATTATATTGTAAATTCTAACATACCATTGTGCACACCTTGAAGCTATTAAGGAAAAATGAAGAATTCAAACAGCATCGAGATGAAATGTTTTCTACTGTCCCAAACAAAGCATGATTCAATTAAAGTACCTTTGATGATCTCTACGCTGCAGCAATTTCATTTTTGAGATATATTTCATCATTTAGATTAATACTCCTGCTTGAAAGAAAAGCAAATTTTGGCATGCTGATATTTCCTGCAGACCCACAGCCCATGAGAGGGATTGGAAAATTCAGACTAAGAGCATCTCTCTTCCCTTTCCTCAAGCCCTCTCTTTGATGCAGGACCATGGCAGGGGGGAGAGGAGGGAGAAAGATAAGAATTGGATTTATCATCTATAAATAGAGACAGCCCTTCACACTCACTTTCTTGAGAAGTCTTAGAGCACCAGGGGAAAGAAGAACAAAATAAATCTTAAGAGATGCCGGGAAAGTTCTGTGCATTTCAGGAATGCTCAGAAGCAAAGTTAACTCTGCCAGTCCAAGTTCAGAGGCTTAGTCTTTCAAAAGACACCATCAATTAGTTTCTCAGGTTTAATTCTGTCCTGTGTCTACCAGGCAGAATCAGCAGTTTGGTTCAGGCCTAGATTTTTAGATCATGGGAGTTACAAGCTGAAAAAAATTGTTGGGAAGTTTAGCAAAGGAAGATTGTCATCACACTTTGACCTAAAATGGAATAAAACTGTCCACTGCTAAGGGACCTAATAGCAAAGCTGTCAACATTACTCAAAAATACTTTTAAAAGAACTGTTTTATATGGACTTTGATATATCACATTTCTTCCTGCTTGTTTTTTTGTTTGCTTCCTCTTTTTTTTTCCCCATAGATGAAGAAGATGTGGAAAATAGACCATACATGGAAATCTGTGAATCCTGTGCTGGCATCTGTATTAAAGGATCATTTTGTTGGGAGGTAGGCAAATAAGCCATTGCTGGTGTTGATTAAAAACAGTGTTATGTTAAAAAAAAAAAAAAAAAAAGATAACAAAAAGCCTGTCCTCTAAACCAAAAAGCAAGTGACACCCAAGCCAGGAAGCTCAAAATCAACAAAATAAACCTTATTACAAAAGCTGGATTTGGTTATTAATTGACTGATTTCCTACCAATAAGAGCACACTTTCAGGCTGGTAGGCCCGATGAGAGGTACTTGAAAGCCCAAACTGAACAAGCATGTGAAATATTTAAGGCCACATTTTTATATTTATTAAAAACAGCCTAAATAATTAAACTAGTTGATTCACTAGTGGCTTTCAGGCTCATGCCCAGAGTGAAAGGTCATGACCTGACATACCAGGGCCCCACTTGATACTGATGATTGACAGGAAAAGGAAATAAGTTGATATCTTTCACGTGGGAATCACAGCTTGTAGCAACTATGAGCAAGTGGGCTATTTGGACTTTGTGGGAAAACTTAATTGTGTTATTATTCAAAATCTCCGTTCCCAAAGTTGGTTCAATGGTGATTTATTTACTTATGTGATAAAACAGCTGTGTACTGTAGTAAAATACAGGTCACTTGCTGATATTTAATGCACAAAAGTGGGGATATGTTTGGTTTCTTTTACTTTGAACTTACGATCAAGCAAGGCAGCAGGGATGACTTTGAATTATTAGGAATTTTCTGTTAGTGCATTGGAAATATTTAATGTTCTCTTCATAGTGTATATTCTTCAGTGCATGGTTTTGGAGAAGGAGGAAGGCACCATACACTGAAATATGAGTGCCTCTCCACCATATGCTTTCATTATTTCTTTATAATGATAAAAAGGGGCTGCATTCAGTGCCAGACAATGTCATGGCCCCAGAGATTTCAGTGGCCTGCAGAAAAAAGGAGAAAAAAGCATTTATGATATGAATGAGGATTTGAAATGGCTTTTTAAAAAAAGGCCTAAGATCCACTTTCACCCTAAATTCTGAAATCACTTGAAAGATGTCTAGATGCGGGTTTGAAGAATAGCAACTTTCCACCAGGCTCTGTTTCATATGCAGGATCGCTGCCATCTTCACCAGGCTTTGTTAGGAGGTCAGATAATTGTACCAAGCAATAGGTCACAGTCCAATTTCACATATTGTGTGATTTGTTCTAGCAGCAACCCTGTCATCTTGATCCAAGTACGTGTTCTTTGCCCCAGTCATTTACAACTCAGCCAAGGGATGCATTTTTGTTTATCACTCCGAGTTGAGAAGTTCAGTGGGTTTTGTATCAGCTGCCCTGTCGTTGTGCCTTTCTGCTCGCTCCCCAAACGTGGGGATGACATGAGCTGGGCCCTCTGCAGCTCCGTACCACACTCCAGGGATTTTGTATCCTTTTCCAGAAATGCCACACACTGCCAGTCCTACAGCACCATGTCTGGGCTGTTGGATGATAACAGGCCATTGAAAGTCCCATAAAGTCAAAAGCAGTTTTACCCCAGGATGGGCCACAGTTTTCATATTTCAGTTCTGTGTGATGCCACATTTTGGGTGATAAAGCAGGCAGTGCTGGCATTTCTCTCTGACTGTCTCCACTTCTTTTCTTAGTCTTTCCTCATATCTTATTCTCGATACAGAGCAAAGCAGCTCTGCTTGGGAAGCTTTGGAAACTCTGCCACTTGTACCACAACCTCCAGGAGAATTTTAAGCCTTAAAATAATGTGATTCTAACACCAGTAAATAAGCCTGGTTGTGGAGTAAATCAAGATAAAAGTTGCTTCACACGATAAGATCTCGTTGTATTTCTTTTGCATTGTTTTGATGTTATCCCTTCAAATTTAGCATCTGGCAGTAGTGCACGATACAGCACAGACATCAGATCCTGCCACAGGCATGCAGGTCTATGATAAGTAAATCATAATCACTGGCTGAGAAAAGAAATCAAGAAAAATGGATCCAGGGACAAATACATACTCAAAATTGAAGATTTTTCTGCAGCAATACCAACCTACTTCCTCTGAACATTTTAGCAGAAGGGGGAGGTACTCAGCTCTCTCAGTATTTATGTACATCCTTGTCCTGAGAGGAAAAGGCCGTGATTAACCCAGATCCAGTCAATTTCTAGAATTTATTCAGTTACAAAATGGAGATTATACAAACTGGAGACCAGCTATAGCGCTGTCGATGAAATACCAGCTGCAGATATGTGGAAACTTGTCCCCATGTTAGAGGCTGCAGCGTGACCTTGCGTGGCCCATGTTTAAAAATCACGATGACACTGAGTTCTGACTGACTTTGTCTAGATTCAGCCTGAACATCAAGAGGAAAAAGGCTCTGTGTCCCGTGCCAATTCTCTGATCTTTCCATCCCTCTCCTCCTCCCCACCTCCAGGCTCTGTGTCTCAGCAGCTCCCTGAAGTGAGCACCATGACATGAATCTGGAAGTGAAGCCCACAACTCCTCAAAAAAGAGCAGTTATTCTTAGCTTTGTTTTGCTGATGTTTTTCTTTCTTTTTCCCCCCCTTCTTTTTTTTAAAGAAAACAAAAAGCCTGCCAAAATTTGGGCTCTTTGATGTGCTTTGGAAAGAACAACAATGCTATCTATCCAAGTCCTCTGAAAGGAACAAAAATATGTCATTTTAAGACATGAATTACTTGAGAAGAAGAATCAATACATTTCACAATTAAAGACAGTCAAGAGTTTTTTAATGTTTTGCTGGAAATTGTTTATTAAGAAAATTTCCAGGATATTTGACTGTTTCAGTTAAACTTTCTTTGGGAAAATTTCCTGAATTATAAGGTAGGTGAAAGGCAGAAGGGGGAAGGAGGAGGAAGACACTGATATTTGCTGTAGAATATTCAAAAATCTAATAATATCCCTGGGAGACATCCTAGACCCCATTCAAGCTTTTCTTCTGTCAGTTTGTATTGAGTATGTGAACCTGCCTTATCCATTTTATTCATCTTACTTTGGGATGAGTAAAACAGTTGGGTCATAAAAGCAGTGTCTGTTCTGTACTGTTTGTTTGTTGATTCAGCTTTGAGTGGACACGTTGCTTTATGAAACTCTTCAGCTGTAAATGAGACACTGACTTCATTGTCCCATCCTTAGGAAATTTGCTTTAGATGGAAGCGTCCCAGGTTGGAATCTTTGGCCAGTAAATGTGGGGAAGCTTTTGAAGCTGCAGCCTTAGAAGTCATAACCTCATAAGTAAACTTCTGTTTGCCCTCTATTTTTAAGTTTTCTCCTCCATCACCCCAACAAATCTTGAAAGAGCTGATTTATGCAATGAGAGTTTTTGACATTTTTATTAAGTCCAGGCACTTAATAAAGACATTCTTTCTGCAATGTGATTAAATTGAGGTAAAGAAGCACTTGTGCTATTTCTCTCTTCTGATTGAAGTTTTTAACAGATTTCCTTTTTTTGCCTTCCTGTGACAGTGCCTATTACATCATTTCCATGATCTGCTCTCACCTTCCACTGCAGTGCCTGTATGGGAAATGCATCTGCTTCTACAACTGAGATTTAAAGAGGTTTCTATCTACATCTACTATTTCTGGTCCAGTGTTTTCAAAGCAAAATGAGTAGAAATTAGACATAGAATACAAATGACAGGGAGTGTTGCATGAGGTTGGTGTGAAGATGTTTGTTCTCTCATTGCCTATGCTGCACTCACTCCATAGATTGGGGCGGGTTACTTGGAAAGATCACAGACACCTAGAATGGTTTGGGTTGGAAGTGAGCTTAAAGATCATCTCATTCCATGCCCCCATGCCTCAAGTTCAGACTACTTGCTGTGAGGGAAGAAGCTTGCCTTTCAGAAGAAATCTGTTGTGTATTTCTTAAAGGTTTCTTAGTTTGACTGTGAATATCCAAAAATTTGAGACTTTTACAATACCTAATCACCCTGTGAAAGTCCAGGCCAGGATTTCAGACTTTGAGGATAGCCAGCAAATGCCTTAAATTAGAGGTTTCAATTAGAGAATATTAAATTCTCTTCTGTAACAGGAGATGTTTTAGGAGAAATGGGAATAGCCAGGTGGGAATAATTGGTTTTGGAAGAGTCGAATGTGGGATCTCTGCCCAGCACATTCTTTTATTATGGCTGTTTTCCTTCTACAGCTCAGGAAAACTCATATTCATGCACAGCCTTACACTTCACTGGGATTCCCTGACTTGGAGACTGTCAGCATTGGCTTATTATACAAGCTCTTTGTTTTATCCTATACAATACATCTCGCCATACACAATTTGGCCTCTTAACCTGCCGTGAAATATTTCAAGGGCTCGTTGCTGGAAGACGCCGTCTCTCCTCGCTGTGATTTGTGCGGCCGCGGCTGCATTTTCCTGACAGCTCATAATGATTCGTGGTGGGTTGCAATACAATGAACTCATGCTGCAGAACAGCACACTGAAAAAGATCTTTCAAATTATTGTTCCGGTGCAAAAGGTGCCCAATCACCTTCCACCTGCGGATTAGTCGGTTGCTATAGGAACACAGTGTAGCTTTTCAGTGCTGCGCCACTGTAGTGCCCAGATTACTGACTCTGACAAACACAATGGGGGGAAAGAATCACGGGTTATTAGTGCTGCTGATGATGTGATGTTATAAACCCGGGGTGGCACGGAGCGGATGAATAGAGCAGGAGCCTTGAAACGCGAAGGACAGGAGGAGGAGAGGGAGCAGAGTGAAGTGGAGCTAAAGTCGTCGCTACGGAAATGTTGTCTTTGATCTCATGTTCCACTCTGAATAGATATTTTCATAATATAATGCCAAATGCAAGCAATGCTGTAACTGATGGCAGAGCCACTGGTCATGTCTTTATGTTAGTAGGGGGCTGCTCCTCCTCTCTTCCCTTTTCTTCCAGTGAGTACTGAAATCTGAACCTTTTCATTCCTGCAGGATTAACTCTGACCAAGGTCAGAGCAACTAGTCACCAATATTCTTCATGGGTGAGTCCAGCCTCCTGCATCCCTGGGAAATACCACCTGAAACATCCACCTGCACACAAGGACTTGAACAGGAAATTTTGCAGCATCAGAAACACGGGGTGAACAGCTGAGATCAGATCTCTGTCTACTTTGGTGGCCATAACTGAAACTCAGGAGTTTGTGCTGCTGCTGAGCACCCTCCTGCAGAGCAAGCTGCCTGTGTGTTTCAGAAGGGAGAAATAACTGCTTGCAGCTCTGATTTGTAGATGGTCTAAAACTCCCAGAAACAGTTTTGCTACCACTTGTGCTTGGGCAGGGTGAAGCGGAGGGATAAAATACATACTTGTCCATTGCTTGTGTGCCTTGAGCAAAACAAGCTGTGTTTAGTCACAGGTTCACCAGATGGTACTCTGGGGGTTATTGCTGTTATATTACATTACCGCAATATATTAGACAAGGCACGGTGATTCATTCCCGCTCCTCAGTGCTTTTGGAGGCTGTCTCCCTCCCAATGGAAGAACGGCTGACCCTGCTGCCCATGACCCTTGGGACCCCTGTGGGCTCCTGTTGGTGCTTGGGCAGGAAGCATCAAACATCCCAGCACTGGTGGCAGCACCAAACCTTACAGAAGACCTGGCTCACGCTCAGCTCTGTGCCCAAAGAGGTGACTCCACTTTCTGATTTGAGCCAGCTGATTTGGAACATCATCTCTTTCAGCCCTGACTGCCTCCTCCCTCCTTCCGTGCCCCAACCCTGCCTGCTTTGCCTTCGCATTTTGCCTCCCCAACCTTGCAGTCGGACCCGTGTGACCCTCCGAGCAGGGAAATGGCCTTGCTCAACCCCTTGTTTGCAAAATGGACTGGAGTACAGGGTTTGCTCTGTGCTTACGGAGCCCAAGAATGATCAAAACACCACAGAGAGGTATTGTTTTCCTCCACTTCTGTTGCTCTGCAGGCTGAAACCCTCAGTCCAGTGAATTATGTGCTGGCTGACACCAAAGAACCCATCCTGGATTGGTGCCACATGTGCATGCAGGGCACAGGTGCTGCTGTTGGTCAGCTGGACAGCCCCTGGGACCATCTGCCACCCCTCTTTGGCCTCCCTGTCCCCACCATTATATTCACTGACCAGCTGCTTTTCCTCACTGCCCTTGACAAAGCTCCCAAGTCACGGTCACCCCTTGCTGTGAGGAGACAAAGAAATGCCACAGCCCCTCACTCTCGAAGTGGCCTTGAGCTTCTGGTGCTCTGAGGCTATTCCCTGACCCCAGGCATCCTTCTGCTCTCCAGCACTGTCCTCAGGTGCCAGGACACTAACTTCAGCATCCCCAGTGCTCTCCCCTAGTCACAAGCTCAACATCAAAATTTACTTCAGTTTTGCCTGAGGCATCTTAAAAAAATTGTGGAACAGGTTGGTCTGAACACGCTTGGATCAGAATTTCACCACAGGTGTTACTGTAATTTCAGGCAACTTGAAAACTGCAAATTGGGCCCTCTGTCCCTTAGATTATGCTCTTCATTTCATGATCCTCTGGAGGAAAATGAATTTCCTGGGCTGAACTATTGTCTGCAAATTTAGAGGGACAGAGCACACGTTGCCTCTTTAGTTTTAAGTGGCTTTAAATGGGGACGTGGAATGGAAATTGAGAGAGACACCTGACAAGGGAAGTATGGAAACCCAGCTCAGATAAAATAATGGGAAAATCTTCCATCACCATCGTCATAGGTATGTATGACCTTAGCAGAGCTCAGGAGTGCTATGAGAGCAACAGTGCAACACTCCTGTTATGCCTTATTTTTTTATCAACAATGTTCTCCTCCACTTTGACGTCAGCTTCAAGATTGCTCGCTGTGATGTGCTGCACCTTTCATATTTTCTTTCCAGTCATAATATTGCTTCAGTCGTAACCTCAGCACTTTGAGGAATAATTGTCCCTGACAAGGGGGTGAATCACTGGCAGAGAGTTGATAAGCATTACATACAGATGACAGAAGTCAGGACATATCGGATTACTGCTGTGAATATAATAAAAGAGAGCCTAAACACTTTGGCAGCTCAAAGACAAGCCATTTCATAACTCTCTAGTGGGGCTATTATCTTCCATTTACTGCCACTGATAACCAGGTTGCAACTGTCTCCCTAGGATCTAGTTACAATTCACTTAACACTTAGAGGACCAGACATATTGGAGGACACTCAGATGAGGATAATTTCTTAAAGATCATTTATTTTTAAATTTTTATCTTCCTTCCTTCCCCTCTTTATAGAACGATAAGAACCTAAATCAGGAAGCTTTGAACTTCTTTCGGGAAAGGAGAGTTCATGGTCATCTTCCCTTTAATCTTTCACTCCTGAGTTTCTTTTGAAGCCAGTTGTTCATATCCAGAATTAGTGACAAGCAGGTTTCCCCCTCTGCTACTCTGGTAATACATGCACCCAGAGCTAAAAGCTTGTTCTGATACTGACTCCATTAGGTTTACATGTGGGTGTTATGTTTTTATTTTTACAGCCAGGAAGGGGCACCTGAGCTTACAAATCAGGGGGTGTTGGTGTGTATCAGTAACAGATAATTCACAGCAGTGCCAATTACAATCCACACTGATGGAGTCTGGATACAGATGATATTTGTATGCACTGCATGAGATTTTGTTTCTAAACCTCACTGCCTAAGAGGAGTTTAACACTTCATGCGCCTAGATATCAAAGTTCTCTCTTTTAGGCTGAAGAGTAAAAGAACTATTTGGCTATGGCAGAAATCTGGCAAACCACCAGTGATTCTCCTTACTAGCCAGCGCACCACTGAGAAATATTTATTAATCTTAGGTATTAAAGCCTCTGTGTGTGAAGGGAAACTGTATTCTGCAAAACTTTCCTCCTGTGTCCACACCATGATCAGCAAATGTAAGCTCTGCCTAGCTTTCAAAATCTGAGGTGTTTTCAGATGCAGGACAAAAGTTGATTCACCTTTTCTCTGGCTGAAGACTGGAGCCTGTTTTTGTAGGTTTGTCCACATAAATCCATTCCAGTCCACCAGAGCCCCTTCACAGCCCCTGGGGGAGGAGTATCTTTGCCAAAGATGGATCAGGATGATGGGAGGACAAAAGTTCAGTGCTATTGGCAACTCAGAGGTTTTGCATTTATAAATGTACCCCCATATCCCATGTAAAAGTATTCTCCTTACATTCCCATCACTGTAAGATCTGCAAAGAAGTCTCTCTACATGCATTTAAAGGGCTAGATATGGTGATCTAGAAACTAAAACATCCTTCTCTTTTAGTTTCTTTAACCCACAGTGCAAACTTTACATCTTAGCTGGCCAAAAATAGGTCCTTACTGCTTTAGATAAACCAACACAGATCTGTTTTGGAGAGGAATTTTACCAGGTTTTCTTAAACTACAAACAATAGGCAATGCTTAATTGCCTTTTCAGTATGATTTGCCTCCCTGCTTGATTTTTCACAGCACAAGTCCTCTTCTGCTACAAGAAACCCGTAAAGAACAACAGCAATTAAGGAGGGAGGAAAAAAGTTCAGTCGCTGTTGAAACAGTAATTCCAAGTGTTTTTCTCCTCAGGACTTCTGGATCTTACCATGGCCTTTCTAGCAGCCAGGGAAAGCCAGGTGAATGCCTCTCTGCCCTGCTTTATCCATCTGTGAAATAAGCATGGTCAATCCTACCTGCTCGACACTTTGTCATGTGGGGCAGCCGAGCGATATCTGTAAATTGCTGTAAGATGTTGAGATCGAGGGAATGCTGGAAGTGCCAAGTGTTGTTGTTGTTATTGTATTAACAATGTTGGCTGTTTTCACTGTTCATATGGTAGCCTGGCTGGAATTGGGCAGGAAGCCCAATAATAGCAACAACCAACAAGAAACTAAAATAAAATGTTTTACTTAATGAGAGCCTCTGTTTAATCAGAAGCCTGTGTAATTATGTCACAGAGGGCTAAGGATCTAATGTTTTCCTAATACGTTTGCTTTTAAAGGGACGATTAACCCAGTATATTTCAAGATGATAAGCTGCTTCTTTGTTCAGTTCCAGTTATTTTTTCCTGCATTCCCTGGTGAGTCCAGAGAGAACCTGTGAGTCAGAGGATTTTTCTTAATTGCACAATAACTATCTTGTATGTCTGATGCTGGAGTATTTTCTAAAGGCACAGGTTATTAGTCCTGGGTTGGAAGGGTTTGCAAGAGAATTCAGATGCTGAATTTATTCTGGTTTGGCTCCTCTGAGGCATGGCATACATTACAGAAAGCCCTCAGTATTCCTGCCTAAAACAGTCAATATTCCTAGCAAGCAATTTGATCAGGAAGAAGGAATAAAACTATACCTTGAAACAAAATCTTGGTTTAAGTATTACAGATTGTTTTTGGCTTACTTCTAAATGCTATGTTTCCACACACATTTTGCAAGATCCGTGCACATGTCTGTCCAGTTAGTTCTTTTCATATGTTTTGAAGACAATAATAAGCAAAAAACCTCTTTGTCTCCCAAAGACCACTGTCTTAGGAGATGCTAAACACCGGTCCATATTGAGATTCCAGGAAAGATATTTATGCTGCATGAGATGGAGGAAATGACTTTGTCATACACATGAGATTCTCTCTGTGAATAGATTAGATAAAACACAATATGGCCACACCTTAGAGATGTTTGATCATTTCTGTTCTTAAAGATCTGAGTGTCAAAGATCCCATGGGCCCTCTGGGGAATTTGTCCGAGCACTTTGCCAGTAAGGACATTTGCTAATATCCAAGCAGGCTCTTCCAGGACAAATTCTGGTTTGTCACAGTGAGGATGGAAGACACCCCATGGGCTTCCCCTTTTTCTTGCAGGTAGCCACAGACATGAACATTGTGTGACATTTACTGGGTGTTTGTTCAAACTCTTTTACAGTGTGGTTGGTGTTTGTTTTTAGGTGTGAGAATGGTGAGGATGGGAAACTTTTTTCGTGTAGAATGGTAGTCCTACATATTCCTTGATTGCTGCAAATTGCTTTTAAAAGGAAAAAAAATGGAAGCAAAAAAGATATACTTCCTTTTATATCAGCTATTGGCCACATGGGAATTTGGTGGGAAGGAAAGAGTTAATAATATTATTATCAGGTCAGCAACTTTGAAAGGCTCTTCCACTTTGAAAACCATTTTCTTAATTATTTTAAGTTAACACTTAAATGCATAGAAAAAAAACCCACATGTAATCTTAAACCCCAGACTTGGGGACAGGACTGGATTGAGATAACATTAAAGATTTTATTGCTGTTACATTATAAATTATTTCTATTATGACGGCCCTATGGGTATTACATTCTGTCAGTTCGCTTTCACTGTTACATCACTTAATGTTATTAACACACTTTAGGGTATAACATTACAGTTTTATTGTGGAAACCTTAAACACTTACATCCAAAGTACTGAATCAAGTTATTATCCTAGCTGACCAGATCTGGTCTATTATCATTTTATCACTCATAAAAACCTGTGATTCAATTTGATTTAACACTTGAGGAAAAATCATGGCTCGTATATGCTTAAACCTAGCTGCAATATTAATACAAAGCAACACATGGATGACTTCATTTTATTAAAGTTGAGGTAGCCCTGGGAACTGCATTTATGATTTTTACGCCATATGAGAAATTTGATCTGACCTGTTGCCATTTGTGATTCTCCAGTAAACTGATAAGGTTTTCTTACCAGTATATTAAAGAATTGTGAACGTTTTACCTTTCTTGCTGCATTCATTATACACTCAGAAACCATAAATTTATCATAATGCCCTGACCAAGGAAAAAGATGCTCTCCCTGCCTTGGAATCCTACCCTGTAGACTGGAAAAATGTTGCACTTTGGAAGGCAGTATGTGCTCCACTGAGTTTAATTAGAACAAAATTAGCCCCTTGTTTCTGTGTTTGGAGTGTAAACACTTCTCTGTGCAAGATGACTCTGTTGTCTTCTGTAGAGTTCAACAAATTTCTTTAACCCTTGCACAGTGTTCAGGGGAAGCTGTTCCACTGAAGTCTCTGGTTAGCATCGTGCAGACACATCACTTTGGGTTTGTTGGCTGAGTTTGCTGCCACTGTCTGGAATATTTGATACCTTCCTTAGGTTATCTGCTGTGTCCTTTGAGGAGAAGACCAAGAACTGTGTGCGAAATTTAAAATGTCAAAATGAAACGTTTCATATGTTCCACTTCAGGGGAAGGGAAAAGACAAGATTTTGGCAGTGTGGAAGAGCAGTGCTGAATGACCTCAGGAAGGAGTTCTGCTCCTGCAGCCCCGTTCCCACCAGGGCAGAGGAAGGGGTTTGCTCCTCCAGGAGTTCTCTGATGCAATGACATTCCCAGGCAGGAGGGAGGATGCTCTGAACCCACCAGCCCCGCTCGGTGCCATGCGCACAAAATCACCCTGGCAACAGAGCTGACAGCTTGGAAACAGCAGCTGCTGCTTAATGGAAAACATTAGAAAAATAACTCATTCTAGATCTCTGCCCTCTCTTTGCATTTCCCTATTTATCACCAAAAGAAAGTGTTCTACAACCACCACCCAGAACTTTGAAAAGCTTCAAGGTGTGAGGGTCAGACACACAGGTGTGCAGGCAAATAGGTGAGTTTCAAAAGCCAGGAAAAATGTGACCAGGTAATTCCAACACACACATTTTTCTTTTTTAGCCACAGCTAAATTGTTTGCCACTGAGCAAGTGGGCCTATTTGTGTCTTGTGGGAATGGTGTGGATGTGCAATTATTTATTCATGTGCCAAACCTGAGAAGGCCAAATGTGGCTGAATGTGTGTTAAATTTCAAGTCAGCATTTTGGTTATTGTTGCCTGAAGTATCTCTGTTTCTGCTTAGAGCTGGGCTCACTAGAAAGAAGTCAGTATCCTTTTTTTTTATTATTTTTTAATAGAGACACACACCAGTTTCTTTTTTTTCTTCTGTTGCAAGTGTTCTGGAAAGGTCCAATAAAGACAACTGTAGGGCAACTTCCCCAGATAAAACCAAATCAAAGTAATGCTACATCACCATGTGAAATAACAAATTAGGTAGAGAGACATTAACTAGTGTCATCCATCAGTCTGAAGTGATACAATTTATTACAGGATAATAATGGCCATAGTTGTATAAGTAGTAAAGGTAAAATTACATCATGACTTGCATTAGCAGTATGAGATTATATCCTGATTAATGCACAATTAACTTGTCATGGGTACAGCACATGTGTTTGTAGGTGACCAGATGGGTTACACCACATCTCCTGCTCACATATGTAGCATTTATCACTTTCTCCTTATCTCCAGAAATTAGATGGCTACATCCACTAAAATCTCTAGACACCTCCCTGCCTTGATGCAGAGCCATCTAACCTCAGGAGATGACTGGGAAACCCTTGGAGACGACCCCTGGGAATTCTTAAACACCTGCATGAATCCTCTCTATAGCCTGGGAGCCTCATCCACAGTTCCAAGGAGACATCTCAACCTCAGCTGCTCCTCCGCTGGCAGCACCACTCACCCTAGCTGCTTTCAGAGCTGTGGATTACACCTCCTACTCCTAAAAGAAAGCCCCCAACACCCTAAAGCTCTCTGGGTGAGGAATCCCTTCTCTTTTCTTTTAATTTTGCAGGGGGAAATAATTAAGCTACAGGGACAGGCAAGAAGGATTTTTACTTTTAATTGCAATTACTGCTGGAGGTGCTTCAGCTTCACCTGAACTCCTCTGTAGGTGCAGAACTGGATTATTTGTCCCTGTGCTGATGTGCAGGTTTACTTACTCATACTCTTCCTCCCTCTGTTATTTTTTTCTGCTGTGTATGTGTGTCTGGCTGAAGACCTGGGTGTGTGCAAACATAGATAAAGAAGCAAGGTGAAGGGAACAAAGAGCCTCCAAGTTTTAATCTCTGTTCCATCACAAACTCCATGCGTGTCCTTGAGAAACTCAATCTCACTTTACCAGGTTTCTCAGTCTGAAGGGGGAGGGATATTACATTGCTAGGCCAGCCTACCTCACGCTATATGTGATTTTCAATTAGCTGTTTGAAGCTAAATTGCTGAGTGATGACAGAACAGAACTTCTCAAGATAAATGGTGTCAGATTTTTTTTTTCTAAAAAAAAAAATCTACCAGAAAAGGTTGGCTCTCTTTGATCCTTCCTGAGCTTCATTTTCATGTTTGGTGGTGCTCCCCAGTTCTAACACCAAATGATGGCCATTTTCCAGCACTTCCAATTTAGAAGCAAAAGCTCATATAATAAGAAAAAAATCTAATAATTTTGTTGCCTTGAAATGTCTTTTCCAGCTGACAATATTGAGCACTGGGCTGTAGGGCACCCAGCATTTGGGAACATGCAGATTCTGAGTCCCAGTTGTGCACATCTTTAGTGGTCAAGAGAAGAAGGGAACCATGCTATGTTTGGATTCAACAGTTAGAATATTTTTATTTTCTTCAGAATGACTTCTGCTGGATAGAATTTAGGAAATAAATGCCTTGTCAACATGCTTGTATCAAACAGTTCCAGGACAGACAGTGCAGTTCATCATTCCACCCCTGACATTTTTTATTCTGGGATGATTAGATAAGGATCATTTTAGGTGATATTTCTCCTGTCTAGAGTAGACACTTCACTCTCTAATGTATAAGGCATCTATTTTTGTTATTAGAAATTCACTTTATTATGGCCTGATCTCCATTTTCAGTATATCCTGAGAGATACTATTGGAGATGATGCTACAGAAAGCCAGCCAAGACTTCATTTACACAAGTAAAAATGAAAAGTGACATCAGCATCTATTTGAGCTGTAAGTTCTGATGTACCTAAATTCAAATGAGTTTTTTATAATAGCATTAAGTCTGTGTTTGAGTGCACCCTAGGCCTCAGACTAGCATAGGAGAGACCAGAATCTGGTGTTCTCCCTTTGACATGTAACGAAAAATTCATGTATTATTAAAAATAAAGCCATTCTCTCTCATTCTTCAGGAGTGGTTTGTGTATCTCTTGAAGTACTTCAGGATGACAGAAGAGAGAGACTTTCAATTGCAGCAGCTGAAATAACTGACTTGCTCTTCAGTTGGAAAAGTGAATTTAAGATTAAATGATACAACAGTGCTTACACCAGCCATCAGCAAAGACAGGAGGAAAACATAATTTCCTTTGTTAAAAATCTCAGTTTAAAAAAGAAATGTCAAGTCTGAAAATGTAAATAGAATAGACTTGGGGCATGTGGAGAATTCAGGCAAAACACTTTGGGTTGAAGTAGTTAATTGGCAAGTCTGAAACATTTCAGTGTTAAACCATTAAATGTAAGGTAAGAAAAAATGTAATTACATTTGCGACAGGCATCTACTTCAAATCCAGAAAATGAAAAAAATCTTTAAATTAAAAATCCCAAATCAAGCCATTCCTTAAATAATGTTTTGAGGAGAAAAAAGAAAGAAAAAAATAGTTCAATGGATTTCTCATTCCAAATCGGTATTCTTCTCAAAAAAAAAAGTTTTGTGCAGCACTTTGTCCAAGAACACAATTAGTTTTTGCTGTTGCTCAGAAGACATCACAGCTCACAGAGAACCAGCATAATCAGCGGCTCACACCTGTATTCATTCCCAAATTATCCTCTCAAAGGCTGGAACCTTCCCAAAATAGTCACAGGAAACTCTCAACCACGAATTCCTGGTTTGGCCTCTGAGCAGTTCCCCCCCAGAAAATTCAGGGCAGGCTGTGCAGGTGGCACCAGCTCCACTGCCTGCGAGGCCCAGCCTCCTCCTCCTTCATTCTGCTGTTTGAAATTCCCTCTCAGCCCCGTTATTGACGTCTGGGCAGGAAGCTTGTGGGAGCTGAAGGGATCTGACATCCATGACTAAGGCGCTCAATGTGCCTCGTCACAAACAGAGCCAGGTAGCAGCTCGCCTGGGAGCATTACAGAGCAGAATTGCAGGGGTTTGGGGCACATCCTCCCAGCTCCAGGAGCTGCTTTGCAATGTTTTTGAGAGCAGAACGTGCAAGGCAAAGGCAGGAGATTATCCCCCCCCTCCTCCAGTCTCCATCAGTCCCCAGCCCAGCCTGTAATTTGGCAAGATGAATGAAGTGTTTTCGGAGTGTCATCACTTCTGCCTCTGGCAGATTTGCTTCCTCAGTCTGCCTTTCGCCTTTTGGACCTGTCACTCAGCCCTTTGGCAGAGGGGAGGAGGGGGAGGGAGGAGGAAATCATCTCTTTGCTAATCACCTATCACAAGCAATGAAATCCCGCAGGCTCCGTGCCAGCTAGGTACATTTCAAAGGGAAATGGAGGGGGGCAAAGTGTCACTCAAGGCAGATATTTATGAAAGATGACAGTTTGCAAATATCTCAATCTTGGACAAGGCTGCTCCAGTGACACAGAGGAGTGTTGCAAAATTGGAAGAGTCAGCAGCCAACATTTATTTCATCAGGACCTGTCCAATCTTCAGTGATCGCTTGACAGTCTGGGGATTGCTGGCACAAGCCGGCCTCTTTCCATTGGTGGCTTTCCTTTAGTTTGCATGGATCAGTCTAAAGAGTTGTAATAAATATGTAAAGAAGGATAAGAGGAGTAGTTTTGCGGAGCCGCATCCTTGATGGGAGAACAGGCACAAAGCTGCGCTCCCTGTTCAGCTGCACCAAATGGCAGCAGTGGTAATTACAGCCCTATTGATTGCTCCTGCGTGGGAACAATGAGATGTGGGCCCCTCTCGCTCGTGGGGACCCCACACCACCCCCGGGCTCCCCCCATGGCCACAGCAGCAGCTGTGGCTTCTCTGAGGGATTTGGCTCCTGTCTCCCCCAGCTACGGGTGTGGTACGGGAGAGATCTTCCCTGTCCCCTCGGCCTTGGGGGCACCATCAAAAATGTGCTGCTTGTGCAGGGATGAGGTGAATGATCCGGAAACCCATTCCCACAGCTGGCAGCTGCTGGCCCCAGGTGCTCATCCAGCCAGGGCTCCAGTGCCTCCATGGGGTGGCTCCATCACTGACCAGTGTGAGGGGATATTTAGCCCCTGCTTCACTCAGACCCCTTCTGGAGGCTTTGGGCACCACTTCAGGCCGTGGAGGTTGGCTGGGACCAAGAAAAGGGATTTGGTGCCATGGGGTGCCTCAGGTAGGCCTGTGGGCATACATCACCCCAGGGAGGGTGGGGGGCAGAAGGTCAGAGGACTGAGCAGGCAGGACGAGAAGGAAGAGTGGAGAGGGAGAGGAACTCTGGACACGCAGGGGAATGTGGGCAGGGCAGGGCAGTGGGGTGAGGAGTGTTGAGCATCATCCCCTGCAGGCTGCAAGAGCAGGGAAAGCACATCCCAGTGCTCTTCCATCAGCCACCCAGCACAGAAATGCTCCTGTGGCCCCCATCCTGCACTGCCTCTCTGCCTCATTCCGTAGGAGCTGTAGATTAAAGCTCTGGGGGCCTGAATCTCTGACCATGGGGCACATGCTTCTGCTTTTTAATTGTGCCTGTCATTTCACTTGTCCGCATTACAAACTGATTTAGAGGACAACCACACAAAAATGCTGTGTCCTCCAGCAGCCGTAGCCCTGCAGAGGGAATTACTCTGCTGTGGGCTGAGAAGCAGCAAAGTTTCTGAAATGCTGTGTTGGAAAGGCCTAAAGTGAACAGCAGCAGAGGAACCAATGCAGCTGTTGGCACAAAAACCGGAATTTCCGAGTGGAGAAATTTCCTTTCTTATCACTAACAAAGAGTTGTAGATGACAGTTGGAATAGTCCTGTCTCAATGTTCAGTATTTTCATGGGCAAATATGAGGCTAAAAGGAGAGGCTGATTCAGCTACTTTCTATATGGTGTTTTCTTGCATCTTGTGCACTGAGAGTTTGTGTGTGTGTGTGACTCATGGGGAGTAACATGGATGGAGGTGGATTATGTTAGCAGAACGCAAAACTGCTCTTCTGTTTTAGGGTTTTAGCAATTCAGTTGAAATGGATCATGAATTCAATTAAAGGCCTTGTTCTTCCTTTCTTTATGCCTTGCATATCTCGGAGTTTTGCATAATTTAAGCTGAACTGTGGCAGAAAACAGCACCCTTAGTTTAGTCATCGAAAAGTGTTTTCTCCGAATCTCTGAAGTTCAGCAAAGATGCACATGGGTGACAAGTGGTAAGAGGCAACCGAGTTCCTGATAAGAGAAGCTACCATTGCTTTTAGTTTAGTATATTGCTAGAACATTCTAAGGCAACACATAACTCGTGTATTCCAGGACTCTTGGAAATTAGTAGTGAAAGGAAACAGAAATGCACCAACGAGGTCTGCTTATTCAAAGTACAACAATGTGAAGTGGGAGCATTCACCTGAGGGTCTTGGACGTGCAGCTTGCTTTTTATAAGCACTCAGTTCCGTGGTGTTCACAGGTGTGCTGAGGCCAGGACGTTGTGATGGAGCCCTAAGGTTAATTCTGTGGTAGCCAGGATGGTAAAAACTGCAGTTGTTTGCTGCCTGTTCAAACTGGGATGGAGAATCCTCCAGTTCCTCCCTTGGTGTGCCCTGGCAGCTCAGAGGGGCTAACTGAGATGGAGGATGGCACCCTCCCTCCACTCTACTGCAAATACCTTCACCAAAACAAATTATTCTTACCCAAGGATTCCTGGGTAAATCTTCCATCACTGGGGGAAAAAAAAAAAAAAAAAAAAAATGAAGTGCTATAAAAGGCTAGTTAATCACTGCACACCCTGCAAGGAGCAGAAGGCCATTCCAGAGTAATTGGAGTTATCTTCATTATTCTTATTTTCAATTACATTTCAAAATCAAATAACAACTTGCCTTTTAGACAGTTTCATGATCTAAATCCCAGTTCTATAATTTTTACTTAGTGCTTACTTACACAAAAGTTCTCCTTGATTGTGATGGCCTCTTAGCTTCTCAAAGAAACTTCCTGAAGGAAAGAAATTAAAAAAGTTTTGGTCTTTGAAACAGCAGAATCCCAAGCTGTCCACCCAAATGCACATGTAGTTACTGCAAGTCACCTGTCCTGTTATTTAAATCTATATTCAAATAACTGCTTTTCAGGTGCCATCTTGACACCAATTAAATGCACAGCTGTGCATCTGTTCGTGTACAGGGCTCGGTTGCTGCTGTGCTGTAGCTCAGGCCATGGCTGCTACTGCAGAGTAAGCAGAATGATTCCTAATAATTATTAAACAGTTGATGAAAGCAATTAATGGCTGCATCTAAACTTTGCAAAGCAGGTCCACAGTCTGGTTGTTTAGTGGCCTTCGTGGATGTAGCTGGCTGTGCTCTGCTTCAAGAGCTGTGTTGTGCTGGAATGAACAGGGAACGTGTTGTTTAGAGGTTTTTGGTTCCTGGGTGCAATGGAAGAATTTTGGATGTCCTCTGGATGAGGACACCAGGCTGATGACTGTTTCCTGTGAGGTTTACAGTTGTTTTTCTCAGCTGTCCTTGTACGCAGGAGTCTGCACATCCACAAGTGTCTGTATGTGCGTATAACCTTGTGTCAACACCAGCCATCCTGGCAAGATGGACACCAGCTAGGAAAAAAGTGCTTCTGCTTCTCAAATCAACACAATTCCGCCTTTTCAGAAGGCATAAAAGTGATACAGCCTATAGGAAGTTCTGTGCCTGTGTTTTCATACCGCACACTCAGTCCTGGAGTCCTCTAAAATATCCTTCTTGCCTTGCAGGAAGGAAGGGTACTTCAAAAGAAAAAAAAAAGGCAAAAACCCACAACCAAAACTCTCAATGTTATTCAATGGAATTCATCCCACAGGACAGGAATTCCCATACAGGTCAGGGGAAAAAAAAATACCACCTCCTTTTCTGAATATCACTTTTCATATGGTAAATCCCTCAGAGTCTTTATTGTGGAATGAATAATAGATTAATCATTCCTCTGTGTGCAATGCTGGGGCTCTCTAATGTCACTGATTATTCTATATTGAATAAATAGTGTTGCTAGGTTGATATGTTTAAGGCAAATGAGATGCTTATTGGTATCCAAGAAGCCAGTTAACAAGATCCATTTTCCTCCATTGACTTCTACTCATGTATTAATGAGGTTCAAAAATGTCTTTTCTGTGTGTATCAGATAAACGTGCCTTTGTTATTCCCAAGAAGCACACAAATATTTGCTCCATTTATGTTTGTATTAATGTGTCACCGAAGCTAAATCTTCAGAAAGGGAATAAATACCATATCCATTAAGCCACTTAAGGGGCGAGTTCTGCAAAACTGTGCTGCAGTTGTTGCCATGGCAAATACCCATATTTAGGGAATTGTGTGGCATCAACTCTAGCATAAAGGACCAGAAGAAGGAAATGTACTTCTCCCTAGACAACTGTCACCTACATATTTGTATTTTAAAATTTCTAGTGGCTGAACGGGCCCTGTATGGAAAGGGAATTGAAGTGTGTGAAGTGGGGAAATGCAGAACAACCAAGAGAGGGAAGAGAGACCAAACAGAGCTGTTGGATACAAGTGACAAGTTTTCCTGGGCAAAGGGCTGCACTGGTTTTCCCCACTAAAGAGGAAAAAAGATATTCCACAAAACTGAGTCTTGTACGCCTTTTCTTCTGCTGGTTCTTTTCCCTTGTCCCAACCTAGTCTTCTGTAGGAAAATGTATTTTCTTTTCATTGACACATGAGCTTTTACATTTTTTTCCTTGACTTTTCCTACAGTGTCTGGATGTCTGGAAAACTGTTTGACTTAGGAGCTGAACGTGGGGAAGTCTATTTAACTTACCTTGAAATCACAGGGAGCATTAGCTGATCTTTTCCATGTCTTGGAGTGATTCTTTTTGTTTAACCTGCTTAAAACCGTTTGTCCTGTAGCAACAAAAATGTCAGCAGACTGTTGAGTAGAAGTCTGGAGAATTGCATTTCTGAAGTTTCTAGGTTAAAAATTAAGGGAAAAAGAATGAGAAAGTGCAGATCTTTTTTTCAGTGGTTTTACAGGACAATCCATTTTGGTTTGTAATTGAAAAATATCTCTGAATCAATTTAAATTTTACTGTGGTTTTTCTGCTATCAAGATAAATGAGTAAATTAACTAAGAAAGGTGTTAAGATTGTTTCTGTGCTGCAACGTTTTAAATCATAAATAAAAGGAAAATATTGGAAGTGACTTCTAAGATGGTACCTCTACGTTTTGGTTTTACTCAAAGATTTTGTGCGGTCGGATTAAGTGAATGAAAGAAAACTCATAAACATGCTTTAAAAAATAACCTAACAAGGTCTAAAATAAAATCCTGAGTGACCGTGTGCCTGTTTAGGTGAACATCTTGAATGGAGAATGAGTTACACATGGATGCTGGGACAAGGGAGGAAATATTAATATAGAGGAAAACCAAAAAGTTTACTCCTTTCTTCACCTGCCTGCAGCAAATTTCCTGAAAACATCTGTAAATGTTGTATAGTGGGAAAGCAGAGCTGGGCCCATACTGTGCAGGAAGCTCCAGCCTCTGTCTGCGGTGCTGGATACAATAATATCAGAGTGGTGGCAGAGTGAAGGGTATCCCTGTGTATAAATCCAGATTCCTTTTTTCTTTTTCTGCTGAGGGGGAAAGGGGGAAACTGGGGACCAGGTTGAGGAACACCTGGGAGCCATATGGAATTTACCAATTTTTTTTTTTTTTTTAATCAAAACTTTGTAGCTCAGTTTCAAACACTGCAATAACTTAATACAGAGTAAAACTTTACTGGATTCAGTGTAATAAAGCCCCCCAAATATTCACACATTGCCTACAAATGGCAATTGTCTTCTAATGCAAGCTGGAAGAACTGCTGTTTTCCCTGTGGCCCTGATCCAAATCCGCCAAGTCAGCAGGGGGGCCCCTGGCCTCCAGATCAGGTCTGAAGCCTGGTTGATATCTCAGGCCTTTCTGAGTGTTTTGAAAATGTATTGGACCAAAAATGATTCCTTCTCCAGACATTGGAATGTTAGCTAAGAGCAGAGGTCAGGCTCCCCCAGCTGATGCTTTTGTTTACAATTCATGGTGAAGGAGGGGACCCCCTCCTTCAATAATAGAAGTTATTTTCACTTATAACTTGTTCATACCCAGACTCCTGTGCAGACATATCTGGGGACATTCCAGATGATGGAAATACCATGAGAAGGGTTTTACCATCAACGTGCCCAAATGTCACTACTGTGAAGACAGAACAGTTAGATATACTAAAATATGGGTTTAATCTTCATTCCAAACTGATGGTTTTGTGGCATGGAAGTTTTAGAAATAGTAATTTCCACTCTTTTTCATCTGATGTCTTATCAGAAATACAGGGGGGAAAAAAGCAAGACATTCTCACTTCTTTGTTTTCTAGATCAGGCAATTGGAAGCAACTGGTTTCTTGTAATAAAAGTTGGGATTTAGGAGATAATTTTAGCTCAGTTTCTCATCCAGCTCTGAAAACTGAGAACTTCAACTACATTTACATCTGGTTTTGTGTGATAGAGCATTTCTTGTTCTGTCACAGTCTGGGGTGTTCATAACCTGGGAGGTTTCTGAGTTGAGATGTGTAAAAATCAAATTCTTACAGGAAGCTGCTTTAGTTACTGCTCAAAGTTATTTGAAATTGGGGTACCAAACATAAACCTGCTTAGAGATTTCTGATCATCTGAAGTTTCCAAGCCAGTGCTCAACCTGTCAGACCATTTAACTTGCTACCTGCAGCATCTGCATTTTTCGAATAAACTGTGACTCAATTGGAACCTTCTGTAACTCCGAGAGAGTTTGAAATCAAGTTTTGCATGAGTTGGTTTCAAGTGACCGTGCAGTATCTGGTTCATAAGCACAGTCCTGCAGTCCTAGAAAATCACATGGTGTATTTTCTGAGATGACTGATGGCCCTGCAGATACTTGGAAGCACTTGGTACCTGATGAAAGCCAAGCCTATGGAGTGCTCCATCTCACTTTGGTATGAAAGGATATAAAAGGGTGATTACACAAAAAAAAGCAAATGCGATTGTGGTTTTCCTTGTAGGGCACAGAGAGGGGAGACAAAACTCTTGGGTCTTTGATTTTTTCTTTTTTTTTTTCTTTTTCTTTTTTTTCTTTTTTTTTCCTTGTTTTTTTCTTATTCATATATATTTACATATGTCTACTTCAAAGAGAAGCAGGGCATGACAATAGTTTGAGATTTTGTGGTGGAGATCAGCAGTTCAATAGGTAGAAGGCCACTCACAGAAAGGTTATTCTGCAGATGAAGTGGTTGCTGTTTATTTTGTTCGGAATACCTTGTACACCTAGAGCAGGAAGGCAAAGGGAAGTTATATCCCTTATTTGATTCCCCAGAAGTGTATAGAATAGATTACATCCAATGACTGGCTTTAAAAAGAAAATCATAAAAACACAAGACTGCCACCAGTGTCTTTGGAACACATGCTTAGAGAGTTTGTGTCTGAGAGGCTGAACTTGTGGGCAGCCACTGGATTGAGCCGGAATGGCACAGACGGGTGCGAGGGGAAGGCAAGGCTGGCTAATTGAAAACTGGGAGCACTTTGCAAACACTATTACATGAAATGTGAGAAGTGTAACGTGGCAGAAACAAGGTAACGCCTGGTGTAAGCAGCTAATTGTGTTGTACGGAGCCGTGTTAGAGCAGGACACTCTGTCAGAACCTGATCTACTGCCGTTGCCAGCCCGTCCCTCGCTGACTTGGGTTACAGCGATGACCATTTGGGTGAGAGTGTCCCGGGGGGGCAGCTCACATTAACCCAACATTTCCTCTGTCTGATGTGCCTTTATCACACTGCAGCAGCTCAGTGGCTCCTGGCTTTTTTTTTTTTTTTGGTTTGTTTTTTTTTTACTAATGCACAGCAGTGATTTGTTAGAAGAGAGTTTATTTAATTCGGGATGAATATGGGCTTTTATGTTAAAAGCCCCAGCTCATCTTTACCTGTAAATTAGAGCAGTTTATTTGACTACTGTCAATGTCAGCTGGCGGCCAGAGGTGCTGTTTTCCGTAAATATTTTTTAGAGTTCATGTAGGATTATTCAGGGGGAAAGGGGAACAGGGAAGAGTAGATTTCATCTTCTCAAAGCTACTGAAACAATCAGGTAATAATTCTCCAACACTGCCATAATGTCGCTGTGACTGGTTCAGTGGTGACTGCAATCCCACACAAATCCCAAATGTAGTCCTAAACTTCCCTCAGTTCTGTGTCCGTGTTCCCTCTTTGAAAGCAGTTGGTATTGTTTGGGGATGGGCTCCCTCCCAACATTAGGGATTGCAAAATCTTGGTTGCAATAACCAAATTTTAAAACCGCAGAACTTGAAGAAAACTTGGAACTGCCAATTTCCTGTACTGAGGGCAGAAACATCAAAAACAGAAAAATTTCCGCTCGCCAGAAACCTCCCCATTCTCTCCTCAGCTTCTGTCCCCTCACAGATAAGCCCTACAAGAGCTGCTTTTCAGCTGTAGGACGTGTGATCTAAAATCTGAGATTGTTCATGTGCATTAATCTGAGATTGCAGTCAGAGGCCAAAGCCTACAAATGGCGTAGACACACCGTTAGACATTACGTCCATAGTGGAAGTGCTCAAGCTCAAAGTACCCCTGAGGAACCTGGGGAAGAGGCAGCATGTTTTTCATAATTCTTCTGTTTGCTTTTTTCAGCTGCAAAATAAAACCAAAAATTCACAGGAGTGAAGATGGAGTGAGTTTTTTGGCAGGTAGAAAGGGCAAAGTTGCACTGCTCAGCATGTATTTATTATTTTCCTGGATTGCCCAGATTTCAGAAACTCGTGCCTGCTTGTTGGCTCCTTCAAGCAGAGCACAAAGCTCTTGGCCTGCAAAGAGCTGAGCCCTTGTTTAGCAAGAAGGTGCAGAGACCAAACACTGAAAGCCAGGCACTACAAAAAGCACATCAGAGATGTTCACTGAGGTTTAAAACCAGCAGGTTCTTCTCCCATTCTTGCCTGTGGATCAAACTGATATTTTGGAGCAATATGACACTTCCTGCCATGCGGATGGCTTGACTGGACATTGCTGTAAATTATACATAATGCAACAATGAGTACTAAAACTAACCCCAGTAAGGCTGCCGACAAAGAATAAAGTATATGCTCTCCCTATGTGGTTTTTCAAAAATGAATTATGCTATTAAGTGCCAAGAAGAAAATTAGCTATGAGCTTTTAAATTTAAAATGATCCCCTTTTTAATTGTAAAACAGTGGCACTTAACTGCTATTGATCCAACAGAGACACATTAGGGAACAGGGTCACCATAACTGTTAATATTCACTGCTTAGTGAAAGAGCATCAAAGGACATTTTAATGTCACAGACTTTCTTGGGGAGTTTTTAAAGAAAGCTTAAATCGTCCAGCCTATGAATGAAAAGGACATGAGGTAGACAAATGTAGAAACAAATGTGATGGCAATTTTCTGCTAATCAAATTGTAACTCAGAATTGATTTTTAGGCAAAAGTTTATGTCATATAGATTTCCAAGGCATAACGACATTTAAAAATCCAGGGTATGTACTTTTTTTGGACCAGGACTTTATGAAAATGATCGTCAGGGAAGGAAGGTTTATTTACTGCTGAAGCATTTGCTGGGAGCAAGTTCATTGTGGCTGCTGCCTGGACCACTCCTGTTCCACGATTTGGAATATATGAGTGAACAGGGAACCTCATTCAGGGGCTTACATTTTTTTTAGCTGATACCGCAATGGAGCAGCCTGCTCTGAAAATCTGAAAATCAAGGTGACCACCCAAAAAGCGAAGCTTCATTTCACCCTCCCTGCCTAGCAGTGCCTGTGAGTTTGGCAGGCCAGGCAGCATTATTAACCACACCAGTGCCCACACAATCTGTTTCCAGCTGCTAAAGGAACATTTTCAATAGTCGTAATTTTTGCAAGTACGAAGTTTTAAGCTGTAAAAATATCATTATTTTCCCAGTGGGATAATATCTTTGAGAACTTTTTTTTTAGGCTGTGAACTTGAGTTTTACTAGCAGTGCTAACTCAAATAACTTTGTTACGTATCTAGCTATACTGTAGCCAGATTTTAGTTAATATTCCATAAATAAATGGTTTTGGTAGCCTTTTATTCCAAGAACTCCAAGGAAGTATTTTGAGGAATTCCCTGTAGTCAGTTATTCATGATAGCTTGATTACTTTCATGTTTAAGTTATTGATCTTTTTACTTTCTTCATCCAATTTTCATAAGAAAAGATTAAGTGTACAGGGGAGCCTTTGAAAATGAAAATAGGATTTAATTTACCTTTTGGAGAGGGTGTACTGAGAATATGATCCGTTCTGAAGGGGGAAGGTGATGTCTGTGCTCAGTTTTGGATGCTGTGCAGTCTCTTTATGCTGCAAATTCCTCAGAGCAGGGGGTGGTGTCACCCCCTGGGATTGTGCAGCCCAAGAGAATGGCCTTCCCCACACGGGGCTACATAATATTCAATATCAATAATATTCTTTAAAGGAGAGAGAGAAAGAGTATTTAAAAGTTTTAATTTAACAATTTAGATGTCGCCACTTCAAGTGTTAAAATGAACAGAACAGGAGGCCGTTTCCTAAACGCACCAACAACTCACCCAGCTCTGGAGAGGATTCAGTATGATAAGGGAGGCTTCTTCAATTTAAAATAAAATAAAACAAGGGCAATTTCCATGCACGAGGAACAGCTTCCTGCCATTCGGGGGCAGCTCAGAGAAACCTTTTATCCACAAAGGCCTTGTATGAGAAGTTTGAATGGGGGATGCTTTTATCCTGCAGGATGGAATTTGATAACTAGGCTCCGTACCTCTTTCACGTGTGGGTTATTAGGTCTCTTTCACTCTTGGGATCACTGTAGTGTATGGTTTGTGTAGGAACAGATAGTTCTTGTCTCTGTTGTGAAGACAGTGTGGTTGGAGGAGCCCTCCTGGGACTTTTATAATGATCAGTACAGAAAACTCAAGTCTATCCTGGAGCGGGAAAGTGCATCGTTTAATGAAAACGTTGTCTGTTATTAATAGAGTGATGGTAGAACTGAGGAAGAAGCGGGCCTGGGGGGCCTTTGGGTCTTCAGCTAAGTGTTTCTACTCCGCTTCTCTCTTTTTTTTCTTCCCAACCCCTGGAAAAGAGCAGTTACAGTAACCTGAAGGAAGAGATACAATCAAGAGACAGCCTAGAGCAAGAAAAGGTCTCTGTTGTTTTTCAGTGAGGTCATTTGTAGTTCACAAAGCAAGGTCAGACGGATGAGACTGCTGCAGGCTCTACATGCAGTCACTATCACTAAAAGTTAAATTTCCAATTTTTTTCCTACATGTCTTGCTGTATTTTGTTGGGGGCTGCACGGGTCTGTTCTCACAGAGCATCTTATCAGCCGTGTTCTCCGTAACAAGCAAATGTGTTTGCCCGACTTCAGTCTTGTTTTCCTAATCATGCATGGGGAAATCACAGGATAAACACACAGGAAAGGGCACGAGTGGGACATTCACCTCTAAACCAACAGATGGACTGAGATTCAGTGAGCTCACAGACACAAGTGATGCTCTCCTTTCTCCTGTTTTCATCCACCTTTAATTTTCTGTGAATGTCCAGCAGGAAAGTGGGAGGTTTCCACGAATCCATAGGCAGGAGAGCAGTTGCTTGCATAGTTGATTGTGGAAGAAGTATTTAAATTAATCAAAAGGCACACCTGTCCCTGCATATGGGGCCTGGTAGTATAGATCTGGTTCCTGAAATTGAGACAGGGTTAGGAGCACACAACTTTTTGTTTGCTTAGATGCAGAAAAGAAATGTGAATATGTGCATGTACACCTATCCATTATATACACACATAGCTTGCACATAGATATAGCTGAGATTTCTTAAGAAAAATTCCCCTGCAGAGTTTGATAAAGGCACTTCCTAACTACAGCGTTTTAGTCCCATGCCAGCCCTCCATATATGATAGATTAGAAAGCAGTAAGTGACAAACTGAATCACTGTTGGCTGAACTTCTAGATAATTAATATGTTTTGAAATTGTTTCTTGAGGGCATGGCCAATCCTGCAAGGTGCTGGTGACTGAGGCAGAATCCAAAAGAACTTACTCTCACACTTAATTATAATTAGACGTTAGCATCTCTTTCAAAACCAGTACCCTGCAGAAAAAAAAAATTTAAAATGCTTTTACATTTTTGATTTTTTAGTGCTTTCTTTCCTAAGGAGAGAGATACAGGGCATATATGACTGTGCTTAAAGTTAAGTGTGTGTTTAAATATTTTGGAGGACTAGGCCAAAGTATTCAGCAGACTTGAGCTTTCCAGGGCTGGATTCTGATATATTCCAGTGTGTGATTCCTTCTCCTTTAACAGGGAGACTCCTTGAGGAGTTAGGTACCACTCTGAGTAAGGATGTTAGAAACTGCCCCATAATGTTGATAAATCACTTATAACAGCTGCTTACCATTAAACTGTATCTAACACACTGCAAATACTGGAAATACACTGGCCCACAAAATATGTGAGAGTGATATTCATGTAATGCCAGATTGTGCACACATGTTAGTGAGCATTTACCCACTGGGAAGTCTCCCTGAACTTACTCAGATGAGTAAGGGCTTGCAAGACAGAAGGGTTGCACAATTAAGCCCTCAATAATTTGATTTATAAGGGAACCACCCTGAGAATGCTCCAAGGGGGTCTCCAAAAATATCATTTATTTTCTTCCTCGGATTATAATTAAAAACATGTTCTTAGAACTATTTAAAAAATGGAAAAAGAGATCTGTGGAAGCCCAGCACAAAAAGTGATGATGCTTAAGGGTCAGGGGAAGGCAGGGTGTGAAATAAAGGAAAGAAAATTTGGGATAAAACTGCTTGGCAACAAAGATAAACCATGTCATTTACAATGCTGCTGTTTCTCTCTCTCAGGTAGGGCTATTACTTTACAGATGAAGTGATTTGGGCAGTTGGGACATTCCAGAGGGGATCATAATGTCCTCAGCAGAGCCACCCCCCTCATCTGCCCACACTGCCCATCCCGCTGAGCCCACAATAGTTCACTTTCTGGGCTCACAACTTTTTAAATAAAATATTGAAGGACAGTTATTTTCATAAAATATATTAAAAAAAATAATTTAGACCCCATTTAATCTTATGTACTCATTGAAAATGCAGTTTAATCTGACAATGCCATAGATTTAAGATTACACATTACTATCAGAGGGGGGTAACAGACCTTTGCAGATGACTGAAAATACCTGAGTGAAGAACTCATTTACAGACTGGTAGCATAAATGCCTCTTCAAGCACACACACTCATGAGATGTAGATTAATTATTAATCCATAACTTGGTATGGTCAGACAGGAAGCTTCAGACAGGTACAACGTGCCCTCAGGACCGGTTTCATATGAAGAACTGCAGATGTTTCAAATTTATTTCTTTTTAAATTTTTTCTTTCATAAATATCTGGAAGCAAACCTTTATGAAAACTGAACATTTCAGGCCATTATCTGCTGCAGCTCGGCACAGAAATTTTAGTTTGTGCAACAGCTACTCGTATAGAAAGAAATAAAGCACAGGGGCTTTCAAAATATCCATTGGAGGGGTGCATTTATGTGAGAGAATATATGCATGGCTGAGGTTTGACGTGGAATAGTAAACCATATGGCCCCCAATCGAGTGCAGAGTTGTAATCCAGGTGTTGTGCTAACTGTTTTAATTGTGCAGTGTGGTTCCTGTGCCCGGGGCTCAAATTGGGAAGGGAATTGGAACGAAAACAGTGATCCTCTTGTTGAAAAATGTAATTAGTTTCATAAATATAGTAGTGGACAAAGGGGAGGGGGGAAGAGGTCCCTTTTTTTAGATGTTTACCAAGGCAGCTTTGCAGGTGCTCACATATGCTGAGTATTTATTGCTACTGCTAAAAAACAGCCATTCAAATATATACTTCTCAAAATTTCATCCTTTAAAAGGAGAAACACACATTTCCTGTCTCACATTCTTGGCCAGGAAAAGCTGCTCTTCCACGTTTTTCCACAGATAAGTAATGTGCGAGGTGAAAAGGGGAGTGTCCAGCTCTATAGAAAAAGCAAAGGGCACTGCTTTTTGGTCCTGATTTTTTTTGGTCCTGATCAATGACAGACTCAAGAGGCAAAATCAATGCAAATTTGCCAAGTTTTCCTCTCTCTAATTTCAGGCTTGTTCCATACCTAGAACTCTATTTCCCACCAAGGTTTTTGATATTTTTTAAGTCAGATTTCAAGTGTTTCAAAGAGCTGAGCTTGGTTTTCAGAGACTGACAGGTGAAAAGATCCTCCCATCAGCAAAGTTAAAGAGCATTTAAATGCTTAAAATATTCCCTGAATTTTGCCATGCTTCTTTCCAGAATACTCTTTGTGCCTTACTCATCACTTAGCCAAGGCAGACACAGAGGTTTTCTCTTATTTCTCACAGCATCACCTGATCTCCTCCTCCTCTCATTTTACCTGTTCACATTTGACACAGGCTTCAGGATTACAGCAACCAAATTTCATTTTTCTCTGTTCCTGCATCCATCTTTTTTCATTTAATCTAAATTCCTTTGTCAAAAGGGGAAGAAGTTTTCAGCAAAGCTTCCTCACAAAAGATTGCAGACTCAGATTGGTGTTAATGTGTAGTTAATTTGTTTCAGTGATGTCAACTTGTTTGAACTGCGGAATGTCTTCCAAAAAACCATTGAATATCTAGATATTACTTCCAGCACTTGAAACCATTTCAGCTGTTCAGTTCAAAATGCTTTCTTAATTTACCTCTGAGGGGGTTTGTTCTGGTTTTATTTGTGCTGATTCACCAAATTACGGAAATCTCATTTAGTTCAAGTGCTTAGGCAGGACACCTAAACATGTCAAACTATGAGACCTGATAATCAGTAAATCATTTTCTCACTTGCTTTAGGATGCATCCCAGGGGAAGTGCTGTATCAGGACATTTGCTAGGGAATTAGGGAAGTGGGCACCACTTCAGGTGTTTCAGCAGTGGATCAACTAGTGCACAGTGAGTGTTAATCTATCAGATTATAATTTGTCTTTACATGCGCATTTTCTTTTATCTGGAAAAGTTTGTGAGGTAGACCTGGGAAAAAAAATTAAAGAAAATGTTCCATATGGTTCTTGGAAAACACCCTCAGTTTTATATTGCTGAAGCAAAATTATTGCAGAGTATTTGCGATGCTCAACTACAGAAATAAAACTGCATAGAGTAAAGGAAAAAACTTGGAGAGCAAATAGCCATTGGCATTTGGAAGAAAAATTGCAGCCTGTGACTCTTCTTACAGCCTTCTTGATAGTAAAGAGTGCCTTAGCCTGCCAGCCAAGCCATCAAAAAAAAAAAAAGAAAAAAAAAAAGAAGGGATTTGTAACCAAAGAAAAGACCTCATTGCAGATGCCTTTATAGAAGACACAACTTACATCTGCCTTCAGGATCCAGAAGCTGGGGAATGTCTGAAAGGGGGGGGGGATATTTTTCTGGCAACGTTACCTGATCCGTGTGTCAAGCGAAGCATTAACACCATACTTCCAACCCTCACAGACACAGATTGATGGAAGCAACATTCCCATAAACAAATCACAAGGGGCCACCTCACTCTGCTCTCCTTGCTTCCATCCAGGCACATCCCACAAAGCTGAGCAGTGTCTCAGGAGCCAGGCAGGACACAGCCAGCGCAATGACACTTCCAGCAGCCAAGATTGTCACATTGCTTGTTCTGGAAAAAACAGTGTGCTGGAGTTTATGAGCCTCCTTTGTCATCACACATATGCTGTCAGCAGAGCTTTCCAGACAGAAACTTTCCTTATGTAACATAGGTTTGTTTAAAACAATAAACCAAAATGAGGAAATTGTGAGAACCAGAGTGTATTGCTGGAGAGACTCACATTTGAGAAAACCCTTTTAAAGAAACCATGTTTGCCTTTCATGTGCTTTCCATAATGTCTTTTACTCTGTTAATTACCAGTGAAATTGCTGTCTTGTAGCTCATCTTCCTCTAGATGAGCCCACAGTGAAGCTGTGGAATGGTGTGATGCAATACAGACTTTTGCACTCACATGGAATCTTTTGCCCCAAAACACATTGCGTGTTTATTTAGGGAAGCACCCAAATTTTAAAATCTCTGTAAGAAATTGTACTCATAAAGCAGATTTCAAAGAGCAGTCAGGCTTGGAGGGATGTGACAAGATGTGAGCAGAGAAGAGGGATCACCAACACCAGACAACCTCACAACTGCTACCTTGTCCTATCTGAACATCCAGGAAGAGTCTCTACTTCTGCCGTAAGACAAGTGGTTTTTTACTCTTCATCCCACACGGGCAAAGTGAGATGTGCATGATTAGGTTCATAATGAAGCATGGGTGAGGCCAGAGAGAGCCTGCTTTGCAAACCTGCAAGCCATGCAGGCACAAGGCATTTCCCTGATTATCATACTGATTATAATCTCCTCTCACACTTTGGTTCTGGGGTTTTCCCCCTACAAAATAACCTGTCCTATCTCTGGATCTGAAAGCTGAGGAATTGGGGGCTGGGAGTAGATCCATAGTTGTTTTAAAGCAAGCAGCACTATTTCCCGCAGAGTGGAAGAAATTGATCCCAAAAGTATTTGGAATGTGGTGCTGCTTGGGATGCTGCAGGACCACGTACAAGTGATCCCACTCGTCCTACCAAAGCAGTGCAAAGTACAGCTACATGGCACAGGAAAGCAGCAGTGCCAAGAGCTTGTTTGGAGAACATTAGCAGTTTGTGAATGAATTGCAGCGTGGTTTGGTTGCTCGGAGTAAACATGGTACCGGCAGTGGTGGTTTTATCACACCCCAGCACCACCAGGGCTGTGCTGTTGGAGATGATGTGTGTTAGCAGCCTGCAAGGGATGGAGCTGCCAAACACCACAGAATTTCCATCCACGCTCTCCTGGCTTTGAGGGGCTGCTTTGCCTTGGCTCTCTCTGGTCCTGTTAGCAGCTGGAGTGCAGGAGGTGCACTCGTGGCACAAATCTTTTGCTTTAGATGCATCCAAGAGGAATGGATGGAGGTAAAGCAGCCCAGGCCATTCCACAGCTCCAGCCAAGGCACAGGAAGGAGGATTAATCAGAAGAACACTCCTGAAACCAACTAAAATGCTAATGTGCATGCACTTGGCATCACTCAAAGGTCTTTTAGTCCTGCAACTGAAGCAGCACGGCGTGTGCAGTTGGTGGGATGCCTGCTCCCTCAGTGACTCTCAAATTGGCTGGTAAACTCAACCATTCAACACGTGATATTGGGGCAGAATCTTGGGTGCTCTGTTTCTGTAAGTTTGTGGAACATGAGTGGGTGGCAAGGGAAAAACCCTCCAGAATGACCTTTCTGAAAGTGAAGGCTGAGCTGTGAGTTCAGCCATTAAAGAGAGGCTGCAGGGAATCCCGAGGGAGACCATAAATACCCCAGCAACATCAAAAACTCAGATTCGGGCTAGCATCTTATTAGACACAAAATAATCCAAATATGAGACAGAATACCACAGGCACCAGATGATCCATTCCTCCCCAGACTTCTCCCTTCCTCGCACAGCAGTCTGTGTGTCTGTGGTTATGAGGTGTAAGTTTTCCCTGTCCTCCCACTTGCACGCTGGATTTTACAATGGCAAGAGGAGCTGCATTGTTTTGCACAACTTCACTGCAGGTGACAAAGTTCAGAGCCAAGAATGGCATCACAGACATGAAAGAAATCAGCCCACATGTGTCTGCTCGCCCCACGCTTGGTTCTGCAGCACAGGAGGGAGCACCTCAGCCACCTACATACAAGGGCAGGTCCAGTTTTCACCCCCAGCCTTGACTTCGCCGCTGCATTCCCCACAGTGTAAAAATACCCCAGGTTCTTAGATTACACCGCGCTATTTATAATCTTTGTGTGATGCCAGACATGTGCATATATCAGTGTGACACTTCCAGAAAGCAATGCTGCTATTTTAGCAGCTCTCTAATGAACAGCGTGGGCAAAGCCACCTAGACAAGCTGATTGAGAAAAGTGTTGGTGAGGGAGGGCTGTGGTGATCTGCTGGGTGTTTGTTGCATTTTTTTCTGAAGTATTAGGCTTTTTTTTTTTTTCTTTTCCTTTTTTCACACTTTGTTACCATTAAGAATAATCTTAAATGGCCTCTTTCTTCCCTGGCAGCCCTCCCTCCCCCTCCCAGCCAGCACC
>VZTX01002844.1:844136-939727 GCA_013400915.1 Pardalotus punctatus | reverse complement strand
CTCCCAGCCAGCACCCCTCCCCCAGATGTCTTGATTAGTGGCTGTGTGTATGCTGGTCAGATTCTGGGATTAATGATGGCTAATTTGTCTGAGGTTGGTACAGCCTAGCCAGCAGGCTCTCTACCACCAGCTTTTGCTGCCATATGGGTAGAAGCAGCTGTTTCAATTACTTTCTGTGCCCAGATGTGTCAGACGAGACACCAGCGCTCTGCGGGGTACGTTCAGCCGCTCGGCAGCTAATTACTTCAATCGCGTGTCGGAGCATGATGCTGTACACTGCAAAAGGGGGGCTGGAACAGCCGAGTGCCAGCTGTCAGTGCGGCTCACACCGAGCCCAGCCTGAGAGTCTGGGGCTGCATTTCGGCTTCAACTTTCTGGGAACCTCAGTACACGCAGAGGATGTGTCTAATGACGGGGTCTGTGTCTGCTTGTGCCCCTCTGTGTGTGTGTGAGCTTTTGCTGCAGGGAAATGTGTGCTGAATGGTGAAAACTGGGGAATATATGCTGTGGAGCAGCCCTGTGTACACACACAGAACTCTGCTCACGTCAGAGTTTCAGACACTTGCTCCAGCTGACCATTTCCCCAGGCTGTGCATATGAAACCTGTTTTGCTGTGGATTTTTTTCCCCCTTCCTGCTCACTGGCACCAGTGTAAATTTTGAGTCATTGTGTTTTAGTTAATGCACTTCCCCTGACACAAGGTGAATGTGACAAGGGGGTCAGGTCTGTGGAATATCTGTCAATCAGTGTGACAATCTCATTCCAGATCCTCGTTGCCGGACTCAGCAGCTTCGCCTCCATCCTCTAGTTTAACTTTCAGCATCCTTTCAGTGTTGCTCCCTGTTTGATCTGGTGTTCCTTGTCCCAGGTGTGAGTTTGGGCTGGATCCTTTCCCAGTGAAGACTTCTTTGCACTTGACAATGTAATGGCCCATACTTAAAAGAAAAACCATTAACTGTTACACCAGCTCTAATGTATTGATAAACCAGCAGACCTCGCTTACTAGAATTTATTTGTGGTCCCTGCAAGTCCCAAGTATGTTTTTCTTATCCTGAAGTTTAAATTATTTCCAAACATGTTCAATCTGGGGAGATAAACTAGGCCAGAAAAAGCGGTGCCTTGGACTTTTGGCCATGTCAACTTCCCAGTCGCGCTTACCAGGATCCAGCAAATATTAGCAGTGGCACAGTGGAAGTGAGATAGCTCAGCAGAGAAATCAGATGGCATCCCAGAATCATTTGCTGAGTGAATTAAGCCAAGAAGTGGGATTAGACACAGAGGGGCTCAGGAAAATTAAACAGAAAGTACACAGTCTCATTGCGCTACCAATATTTCTACTTCCTTTAACATGGTACCATTTTTTCCCCAATGCACTTAAGACCAACCCTGCATATATTCTACTGGTTTAAATTCATGTTTTTATTTAGCATTATATAATTCCCCAAATACACAATCCCTTTGTGTAAATTAAAATCAAACCTGTGTTGTCTACTAGGTGAGAGCCTTATGAAAAGGTTTATGCTGCAATGACTAATGTCAGGAAAGTGTTGTGGTCAGCTGTGAAGTGATCAATGAATCCAATGGATATTCAAATTAATGGAGCTGGTGGAGAGTCAGGGAGGGAGGACAGGGTGGGAGAGAGTGAGGAAAGAATCTGTTATAAATACACTTCTTACACCAATTACCACAAGTAAGTCTGAAAACAAGCGCAGAGCAAAGCATTTAATGCAATACCACTGGCATTTTGGGCAAATACTCTGTAATTTGGGGTAGTTACTAACATTATCATCATCATCATAATACACGTATTTAGGAAAAATAAACATTTGTTTTGTGCTAATTCTGTGGTAATCAGGGTGATTGTACTGTACTTAGCTACTGTTTGTTACCATGGTTATTTCTAGTGGTTCTTGGTTATTAATGTCCTGGAAGATTCAACAGAGTCTTCAGCGCTGTTCCAGGCTGAGCTCCTCCAGCAGGCACAAGTCAGATATCCAGGGCTTTGGGTTTGGGGTTGTGTTTTGTGTGGGGTTTTTTAATATTCTAATGATCTGCCACAGAGTTCTATAAGCAAAAATAGATTTGCTTCTTGTCAGACGAACACCAGACACTGGCTCTTTGCTTTGCACCAGTCTAGCAGTGTAAAGGGCCTGGAACTGAGTGTCATCTATTCTCGCTAGTAAGCTTTATTTATATTGCCAGATGGGTGCAGAGAAGCCTTCATGTGAAGAGAATCAGCCTTCCCCATGTGTTTTCTGTGGTCTGTAATCTCATAAAGATGGACGGTGTAGCAACATTCTCACAAGTGAAGTAACGGGTGTCGCAAAGAACAGCATAGAAACACATTTTTTTAATGTATTCTAGGAGCTATTTTTAGTCCTTCCAATGAATTTTTAAAATCACAGTAGTCTATTGGCACATACCTACTTCCATTTAGCGTGATGGACATATTTGTTTGGGAATTAAGACTCAGATTTAACAAGTTACTGCTGCTGATCTGTGATAACCAACCATGTATGTGTGTGCTTTTTACGAGGGTGACCAGGGCTAAGTCAGCACATGACCGTGACAGCCTGACACTTAATGGGCTGTAACCTTTTCCTGAGTCCATGCTCCACCTTCTAATCCTATTTTCCTGCTCACTTTCTTATAACTTCCTATTTTATTCCATAGGGAATGTGTTGAGGGAGTGTGAATAACAATTGAACACCACTTTGCCAGGCACTGCAAGCAATAGCTTGTGTACAAATAGTTTGTTTGAATCGCTTATCATAGCTCTGAAGGCAAGCCCAGATGAGAGAGATATAGTTGTATGTTAAAATGTATGGATCCGAAAACCTCATTTTCCTATTTTTTTTTTTTTTCCACTTAGGTGTCTATAACACAGTAAAGTTTATAGTTAAGGTACTTTGGGTACTATTTTTACAGTGTGATACATTGGTATATTCTGGGAATGTAATATGCTGTATGAGAGACTGATAGGGCTCCAGACACCTCCAGACAGGAAGGAAAAAAGGAAAAATGTTGTGGCTAAACACCTTTGTACAGACTTATTCCTGATGCAATGCATGTGATGTCCTTAGAGCTACACAGTTGCTCTTCAGATAAATGCATCCCTTCTTCACTGGTTTCACTGAATATTGTCCACTGGAAAAATCAGGTTAAACAGTGTTCAGTAGGACTGCTAATTGTATCTGGGCATATTTGATAGGTAGGCTGAGACCTGAATTGAATCCAGTTTGGATTTGAATTGGGGAATGACTGAATCCAAGTTTATCATTCTATTTCCAGAACAGAGAAATGATGATAACAGGCAAGAAGGGGATGATGGTCAAACCTTTCTGCATCTTTCTCACTGTGTTTAGCTACACAAACAGTAAAAGAAGAGCAATTTCACTTTTATTTTTTTTTTTTGCAGCTATGGAGGTCTGACTCCAACATCTGTATTCTTGCCCACCTGATATTTTAATGTGATTTTCCAAGTGTTAAATTGTGGCCAAGACTGTAGAGATTCTCTCCAGGTCCAGGCAGTTATGAAGGTCCCAGCTCTCCCTTATTAGCTGACTGTCAGTCTATTGAAAGTGGTAGAGCACAATAATGGAAATAAAATCAAGTATAAGTCAGAAGGAAGTCCAGCCTGTTTTTGGGAAGGCAGAATCCTCAGCTACAGGAAAGAACTGTCAAATTCTCCTCACAGATGGAGCCTCAATGGTGCTGCAGAGCTTTCAAATCCCATGGACTTTGTCTTAACTGAGTCAGACCTCCACAAATGAATTGTCATTTCATGAAAGAAATGAAAGTCCAAAGTACAAATGAATTGCATAAATGTGACAACATTGAAGTCTAATGAGCAGACAAAAGAATGGTAATCTTCCCAGAAACGTCCCCTGGGGAGAAGGCAAGAATTATCTAATGTGGATAAATAGGTTAAAAGGATATCCACATCTTGAGTTTTGATAAATTTAGGATTGACAGGTTGAATGAGGAAGAGGTAGCCCTAAGCAGAAGCTTATATTTAGGGCGAGATGTCAACTGAGGGAAAAACAGGCTCAAAGCTGAGGCCTATGATTTAATCAAGGTATCTGACAGACTCACTGAAAACTTCTTAGATAAGACACTGGAAATAAAAGAGACAGTGTCAATAAATACATTTGATTCTCATACTTGTTCCAGGAAGCAAAGTTTTGCTTTGGAAAAATGGAAGTTGACACCAAATTCAAAAGTTCTTTATATGTGCCTTACAGAGCAGTATAGAGGTTCAAAATACGGAGATTTATTTTGATATTGAGAGAAAAATTATGACCAGGAAGAGCTTCACGGAGCTATCATTAAACCTAAATAGTGAGATGGATCTTCTCTCTGTGGACTTTGTAGCACAGATGAGGTTGCATGGGTTTGGACATGGATTGCTAATGCAAGTTGAGCTATAAAATGAAGCAGGTGATGTCAAACCATGACAGAAACCAGATAGGCCCAGTTGGATTTGGGCATAATTTGTTCTGTGTTCATTGAAGTCTCACAGCTAGATTTATGGAGGCTAAATGGCATGGGAAAGCTTGCACAATGACTCAATAGTAAATTCAAGATTTGAATATTTCACGGCTTCATTCCGTGTCCCTTTGGCTTATAATATATTTACTTGTATTCTGCTGCAAGAAATGGCTTTTGATGCAGGCTTCTATGAATATAGGCATCATGTTCAGGGATGAAAGAGTTAATTTGAAGGTTTCTTTTAGTTTATAGTTCTACAGAAAATATGGGGAGTGAAAAATTACTGTCCCATACAACATTAAATCATGAATTAATGACCTTTAGAGTTGATTTTGTAGCATCATAATATAATATGCTTTTGGAAAAACAAATCAGTTACTTTGTGCAGAGAAGAATTGCCGAGTCCTCAGAAACTGATTGTATAACACATAAAAGCTGAAGAAAAACACAGGTAAAAACGCAGGCCATGGAATCCTCTTAAAAGGACCGGCTCAATGAGTGGTTTACTGCAGCCTCTCCGAGCAGAGAGAAAGGGGAATGCCAGCATTCTTAAGTTACTCATAAAAATAACATTAGTTTTTCTTCTCTGTTTTTATGACTGAGGAGGGAGATTCGCTGGTGTCTAAGAACTTGCAGAGCTGGCAGATAACTCGCAGAGCTCTTTGAATGCGCTGCTACTCCAAGAACAAGACAGGAACCATCAAGATAATTGTCTGATACAAATCTTTTGTTAGAGTAATAGATTTTGTACTGTCACGATTCCTGAATTATAGCCAAATGTACTAGTGAATGATGAAACATGTAAATGGTAATTCATCATTAATTCTGTGTATGAGAAACTAAATTATTCTTTTCAGTGCTGTTCTTCTATCTAAGACATGATACATTACGCTATGCTGTAATTTATAGACACAGTGGAATCAGCCAAAAAGTTGTATTCTCTTCCAACACTTATAGTTTAATATTTAGGCTTCTCCTCCCTCATTCATTCAATTTTTATTTAATTGTAATTTATTTCCTCGGGGAAAATTAGGCACGGTGGCTGTGTTCCAGAAAAATGGGGTGCAGCTTAATATGGTAATTTTTGGATTTGACTAAAAGTTTTGGTGCCAATAGCCTGTGTAATTTTGAGAAAATCACTCAGTCTTTCCATGTATGCTTTGAGAAGGAACAATGATATACAACTGTGTCACAGGGGCGCCACTTAAGAGATGTTTAAGAATAACTTAAGGAGCTTTCTAACTCCAGTCCCTAATCAGCTTCTTCAAAATTAAGAAGACCTGGGGGGGGAAAAGGGAGAGAAGTCTACTCAGGAATTAAATACCCCTATCTGAGTTTTAAAAAAAAACAACAAAAAATATTATATTTTGTACTTTGAAAAGCATATCAAAATTTCTTATTTTGAAAACCTTAATTTGGCTCTCACTGTTACATTACATCAATTCATTCATTAATTGAATTTCTTTAAGTGGCATGTGGCCTTTCAGTCTGTTGAAATGTGGTGCTGGTGGGGCACCACTGCTGAGGCAACTGAGATAAAGATCAGGAATAGCTGCTGGTTTGGGTGCCCCAAATTCTGCAATCAGAAGAAGAAAGGCCTGGGAGAGGTATCCAGGTTCATGGAATACCACTTCAAAAGTGGCTGGGTGGTTTGATTCTGTTTATTGGCATTATTCACGCTGGCCTGTTCTGTGCAAGCTACAGCACACACCATGGTGAGCAAATGGATGGCAAAGATTTCCTGCGTTTCTCTCCAAGTGATAAGAGCAGATGATATTAAAATCAGAAACAGACTCTGTGTTACAGTTAAAAGCCAAAGGAGGGGCAGGGTAACTATTAATGCTCAAGAAACAAGTCTTTTTATTTGGCTTTTTCTGGAAAATGTTTTCTGGTTTCAGAAAAGTTTTCCCCAGCTCGATGTCTATTTCCAATGCTTTTTTCTCTTGCTACATCTGCAAAACATAGAAGTGCTGTATTGTTTTATCTCCCAGGGAAGATATCCTTTCTTCTGGATGTAACCCTACCTCTAAATGACTTCAGAGTTCAGATTCCTAGAGGTGTAGTGGATATATGGCAATCCAGGCCGTAATTTACAATAAACCATCTTCTGACACCACTTCCATGACTTAATGCTGGAAATATGTTGTTGGGGAGCCTGCCCTATACTGCCATGGTGAGAGAGCCTTACCGTGTCATGGTAAATATTTTATTATTTATCCTGTTGTGGTTATGTCAGATGCTGCCACAGACGTTTTCTCAATTTGTGTTTCTGCCTGGACACGTTTTCTGATATCCCTCCTGGAATAGGCAGATGTTCCTAATGGACAAAAAATTCAGTGTTTTCAGCACACACCAGCTTGTTTTATTATCCTTACATACTGAAGAAGCTTTTCATCTCTTGAGAATGCACTTCAAATCCTGAGCCCAAAGTACTAAGGAAAGTGAGCAGAACCAGAGAAAAAAAAGTGCATTCATATTTTCCTGTATAAAAGAATGATTGGTCTGGAATGTTTTCTGCATTTCACTTAGGGTTTTTTTTGTTGTTGTTGGGGGTATTTTAATGTATTTTGGCGTGAATCAGTAGCTTATTTTCACCCAAAACTCAGTAATTTTGAGTTGTTTCATCCTTAAATTGGTCACTAAACTACATTGCAGTGGTCTGTAAAATTAGCAAATACTTTCAGGTCCAGAGAGGTAGAGCAGTGCAAAGTGACAATATTTGAAATTAATAACCCTGAATACTTTCTTACTGAAGAGCATTTTTGCGACATTTATGACCCTGTCTTTTTTCTTGGTCTTCTCCTGTAATTTTTGGGCAGGTTACATAACTATCCTGTGATTCACCTTCTCCATTTATTAAGGGTTTAATGATATAGGAGTAAGTGGTTTGTTTCACTGGTACAAATGGTAAGATTTAATCCAGGGATGTCTTGGAAGTCTTCAGAAGGCTGGGATTGCTTTTCATTGCTATAAAACATTGCAATGTAATGATCTTTAAATCATCTGCTTTGAAAATCAATTAACCAAAAAATATACCAATAAGAATTATCCTCCCTGGGTTACTCACAGGCATTTTTACCAGAGACTTGGAATTGCAAGAACAATGTCAAGGAAGGACTCTGTAGAGGTGAAACTTTTGAATTTTCTCTGTGCATTGTGCTAATATGTATCTGCTGTACAGCAGATATTTTTGTGTGGGAGAATATACCTTAAAAAAATGTATTTTACACATGACATTTTAATACAAATGCTTTAAAAGTGTGTAACTCGAACAGACCTCCCTCAGGAGATCTCTCTTGGCAAAGTGAAAAAGCCCTGTTCTAGCATTACAAAATCCCCACAGATAAATTTGAAATATATGTCCCTTTCAGTGTTTTGACAGACTACAACTGAATTACTGGGAATGAAAGAAATCCTGGGGGTAGAAACAGGAGGGGAGGGGACTTCTTTCACTTCAGGGAAGTTTTCTGTCCAACCCTGGGCCTGACGATACCCGGCTTCATTTCGACGCTCATCATCAGTAATCCTTAGCACAAATGAATAACTGCACTTCTAAACAATCAAAGGTTAAAGACAACTCAGCCATTCATGTGATCTCATTATACTATGCTGATTGCAGTGCATCAGAGTTATTTATAACCTCACTTCATAAAGTTGGATTTCCAACAGTAAATGAGTTCCTTTTCAAAGGTTAAATATTTATGTGCCTCTTTTCTGTGTGAAACAGTCTATAGTTAGGAACGTGCACTAATGAACCATCACAGCCACCTTCTAGAAGATAAATAAAAGATTTTGAGTTGGTATTCTGGCTCCCAAGGCTACTCCTTGCTTAAACTGCTTCCTACTGCTCCTGTGTTGATTTTCAGAACAGATCAATGCCATGGCAAAGACTTTAAATCATTTGCAAAGTCAGGCTTGGCTTCAATCGAGTGTGCAAAACAGTGGTAGTAATAATAGTAATATCCTCTATCTGCTTCTCTTCTACTGAGCTCAAAGGGCCAAACCAGTTACCCCTAAAGGACAATAATGTAATTAATTCTTTCAACCCTTTATAGCTCATAGCCAAGAGCAAGTGTTTGGCACTCTCAGAAAGGGTAGGTGGGAGATCAGGTGTCATCATTCTTCTATCCAACAATTAACACCAATTTTGAACCAACACTCTTTGCTTCATTGACTACTGGACTTGCAGTTCTTGCCCTGAATGGTTGGAACACAGTTCTCCGAGGTTACCAAGAGTGCTTTCTGTTTAAAATAAATCTGTGTATAGCGAGCTGAGTTGAACATTCACCATCCTATAAAAATACAAACAGCTAGAGGCCTTTGTGCAGGACAAGTACACCGTTACTACTGTGCTGTGAGAACATACAGACGGGAAAAATGGGTGGATTTGTCTTATGTTTATTATGCTGATTTCTGTTTCAAAAGTGTATGAAGTAATACTTACAAAACTCAACATGAAAAATTCCTGTAGTAAAGTAGAAAATCATTAGTATTCAAAAGGCATTTGAGGCATCAAGGCATCCTGCAGTTACACGGCACAGATGTATTTATGCTGTAGTTTACTTGTTCTGGTTTTTTCTGGTCTCATAGTGAATTTTTCAAGTAGTAAGCAGTAGACACTTGAATGGTTAAAATCTCTGTCATATTTATGCTTGAAAGGCGAGTCTTGGTATTCATTACATGTCACACTTGGAGGGCCCATCTCTGAAAACACAGAGAATTCAAATCCCCCAGCAAACAGGCTCCCCTAAACCAATCCAGCTGTTTTCCAAAATACTTTCTTCAGGCTAGTCTCCAAGATCAGGGTTTTTTCAGTACCTATCACTTCTGTTCTTTTGCAGCCATTCTGTAATCTCTGCATCCTGAATTCAAGGAGGAAAAGCATGGTGAAACTTTCAGAGCTGCTAAGATCTTTCACTTGTATCCCAGTAGCTTCCCCTGATGTAAATCTGTGCAGAGTAAAGACTCTTTCAGGTGGGATGATGCATTTATATGTTGCATGGGTAGGCATAAATCCCAGTTATGGATGTAAAATTGGTTGGGTAGGGCATGGATGTGAACGAATTCTTGCTGTCAGAAATCCCTGATCTGGAGAGGGTTTGGTTCTAGAGGTGAATGTGTTGGAGTGGAAGTGAGAATCCCAGTGAAGCTTCTTCCAAGTATTTCTTTCAAGCTCCCTTTCTCCCCCACAAAGACCCCTTAGGTCTTCACTTGACCACTTCAAGTAGGTGACATCCAATTTTTGGGAATAGCACAGTCTGTGGAGATGTGAAATAAGTGTAACCATTATGCATCTTTTTTGCTGAGGCTCCTTACTACATGAGTTAAATACTGTAACCTTGGTTTGTCACTAGAAAAGTGACAGAGAAATCCAAGTTGTTTTTTGATTATATTTGTTAAATAATGTACCTGGGCAGTGCTAGAAGAATGGTATATCCCAGACCCCAGAGAAGGGAGAAAAAACAAATAATACCCATTGTCAGTCCCTGAAACAATATTCATCACTAATCCTGCTGCTAGACTCTCTGGGTAGCAACTTTGCAGTCACATCAGCCCTGAATTCCCTTTTTCCCCTCTGCAGAATCAGAGCTGGGTGAGCCAGGAGAGGTGATTGCAATTATCCACCTAGCATGAGGTGGCAATTCCATCAAATTGTGAAATCCACTCTGCCAGCGCCATAGCAAATTTATAGGAAGATATCCAATCTCAGTGTCAATTGCATGGGACAAAAATAATTCCTGGGTTTCTGTGTGGGCAGGGGATAAGAGTGGCACCAGTCATGAGGCTGGTGTGGGACTGACCCACAGTTTTTCCAATGCCTTCTTTAGAAAAATAGTAATCCACATGGAATAATCTTTTGAGGCACTGTTTTACTACTTCTTTTCCTCAAGTCTGAAAATTATGGATGAATAATGATCCCCCAATTGCCTTGCACAATTATGATACAGCCAAAGAAGTTAATAAGTCACCTCTGTAGCCCCCCCTCGCTTCTCTGTACAGACATTTTTTACCACATGGGTGAACACAAAGAAATAATCAGATAAGAGATTTTTCTTCTAAATTAGGCCTCTTGTTTGTAAACTGAAAGAGTGCTAATGCAGTTCAAACTCAGCTGTGTACCACATACGCACACTCGGCCCAGGAGTATTATAAAGAGTGGGAGAATAGGAGGTTTTGTTCTATTCTTCGGTCTCTTTCTATATGAGAGGGCCATTCATTCAATCCCTATGCTTCTCTCTCTCTCTCTATTTCTCTCCATAATGCCAGCATTAGCTGCAAGCTGCTAGCTGTAAAAGTGCTTTGATGTTGACCTCTCACTGCCATTGACAGACCCTCATTGGTGGGTGAGTAGCAGAGCAATAAGGGCATGTGTGGGAGAAAAGAGGATGAAAGCCTGGACAGCTAGGAAGGGATAATATGAACAGATTCCTGCCTGTTCACTTAGTTTCCTTTTTTTTAACTGGGTCTTCTGATTACAGAGGTTATGAACCAGTAAAACTTCAGAAATGACCACTGAAACCTGCTGTACATGAAGAATCAGATAATTGTTCCAGCTCTTGCCTTGTAAAATTAAATCAAGCCATGAACTAGGCAGGAGCGCATAGGGGAGTTGAAAACATTTTCCTGTTTAAGGCAATGAAATAGTGGGGTTTTGTCTGATACATACAGCAATATTACAAGGGCAAGGAAGGTGTAAGTGCCATGGGGGCAGGGGACACTGCTGCCTACTAATGATGTTGATTATTTTGTTTCTCATCTCACACCAAAACCTAAAGCGTAAGTCTTGGGCTTTGAAAGGATCAGAACAGAAAGGTGCACTGAGAGGTCAGGAGGGCTGGGAAGGGTTTGTGCCCACAGGGATGTGAGCTCGGAAAACCTGCCTGCCGCTCCCCACGGCGTGCCAGCGGGCACTGGCAGCGCTCCCGTGCTCGAACACAGCAGGGCCCCAAAAGCAGCTTTGCACCCTCCAGAAGAGCTGTGAGGCTGAGGGTAGGGACAGGACCACCTGGGCCCCCAGGCAGCTGTGTGTGAGAGCTCAGCCAGCGGCGCTGGGAAAGGCGGGGAAGCCTCCTTGCTGCTGTGCCCTATTGAGGCAGGATGGCTCCAGCCACTTCACCTCTGCTCTCCCCCTTCACCTCTCTCAAAGCTCAGCTTGTCAGACTAATAATTAAGCCCTAAGGTTCTAAGTTGAAATGGCCAAAAGGCTCTACAAGGCCAGTGGAGGGAACAGGAGGGAGGGAAAGTTCACACAAATTTGTATTAGAAACCTTGTTTTCAGTTGCAATCTGAAGGGCCAAGAATCGCAACAAAGCTGCTCACCCGAAGGTTCCCATTGCCACGGCTCTGCGGGGCAGCATCTGATCTTCTGCTTCCTTGGGACAGGCAGAAATCTGTTCTGCCTCCACTTCCCTCCCTGTTGGCAGCATTGGGCCATCAGAATTGTTTAACTAACTCAGGTGAGCTGCAGATCTCTGGTTCAACCTGGCCTTCACCACTTGAACACGCACAGGGTAACCCCTGCCTGGAGCAAAATGCACCAGTTGAAAAACCGGGGGAAACGGGGTAAAACAGGTGCCCACGCTACACACTGCGAGGCACCAGCATGTCAGCGGTGTCAGCATTCCAATGACACCCTGCTCCAAACACTTGAATAAGAAAGAAGCCATCACTGTTACAATCTGGATTTGATTTCTTCAAAAATTAAAAGGTATTCAGCACACACTTTTGGTGCAGAATTCTTCACACATTAATCCATTAGAAAGAAAGAAATTTTTCACTGAATGATTAAAAATATTCACATTTTGGAGGGGACAAACTTCTACAGCACTTTTTGCCTTGCCGTCTGCATTTGCTATCAGGGAACTAATTCTCCAGTCAATTTCACAGATGGTTTTCTGTCATTACTATACAATTCTATTTATTTGATAATAATTTTATAGGACTTTTCCAGAGGGATTTGGAATTACATGTTCAGCTTGTAGCAGTTTCTAAAAGGTGTGTGAATACTGCACTCAGTCAAAACTTCCTTGCCTAAACTTTTTAAATAGAAAATGGACTTTCAGTTCAAGCAAGAAATCTTGCCAGAAGTGCCTTGTTTAAAGTTTTTTCAATGCATTTTTCTGCATGTAAAGGGAAGTGTGTATAATCCTTTCTGTTCTGTTACTTTGCCTTTTGCTCTTTGCAACCCATCTGAAATAAAGGCTATTTCCCCCTTTCCAGCTAGAAATTAAACAGGCCTTCACTAGTTTTTCAAAAAGGTACCATTTTTTAACTTGAAAGCAGAATGTAGCAAATATTTAAATTTCATGTTTACTTTTGCCTTTTTAGGATAGCCATGATGAACTTACAGACTGTGTTAGGCACTGCAGAAAACTGGGGTTTGTGCAAGCTGAAATTTCACCCAAAAGAGAGTCTGTCTATCCTGTTTCTGTTACTTTTGCAGGAAGGATCTCTTCTCATACCACCTTTTTCTTGATGAATATTTTACTTGGAACTGTTTCTTAACACCATCCAGTCTCTGATAGGGCACTGTTGTTGCTAAGCTACCTGAGATTACAAGCCCCTGCTATTTGCTGGGACTCCACTGAGCATGGCACCACCAGGGCGAGGAAGAAGTTTTTGTTTGGTCTTTAAGGAAAGGGTCTTCATGGGCAACAAGCTCTGTCCCACAAGTCCAAAGAGAGGACATTTGGATCTGGATTAATCTCCTTGAGAGCTACATTACAGTAGCCTCTGGAGCTTCTGCGCTGTGAGTTTGGTCCACAATTGTAAAAAAAAAAAAAAAAAAAGGTGCCTTCTCTAGCGTTTTCAATTAGCAAAGCCTTAGGGGAGCTGGATAGGCAGTTGGAATCTCCGTTCCAAAGGATTAAAATATATCTTTGCGAGACGTACAGCAGCTCTTTTGGTAGGTACTTTGTATTCTGCCTCTCTGTGGATGGCTGGAATCCTTACTGTTCCCTGATGTGTCATTTCACTCCAGTGAAAATCACAAGCGATAACTCAGGAGGCAGTAAAATTACAGGGGTCACAGAGTACCCCCAGTATGCTTGAAATCAGGTCACCAACCTCACTCCGCTGGCCCTCTTGCTGATAACTCCCCTTTTCCCATTTCTCCTCTCCCCTGTTCACTCCACATCTCAATTATTTAAAAATTTAAAAAAGAAAAAAAAAGAGAGAGAGAGAGAAAAGAGCCAACTCCGCAGGGCCCATAAAAACCAGTGCACTTGGGCAGTGCTGGAGTGAGGGAGGATTCCCGTGTGCCCCCCTTTGGCCTGATGTGGCCGTGGGTTTGGCACAGCTGGCGATGTCCTGCGCTCTGGTCAGGCTTTGCAGTGTCCCAGTACTGAGGACAGAGCTCTGCCCCAGAGCAAGGCCAGCTTCAGAAGGAAATGCAAGTCATAAACGTGAAAGGCAGCAGGAGTGAGTGGGTTATTGACTCCCAAATGGTTTGATGAAGCACAGCAACATCGATAGTTTACGATTTTATTGTATAAGCTGAGTGTGGAAAACAAGGGAGTGAGGGAGAGAAGAGAAAAGGGATGTGGATGCAGAAGGATGGAAGCTTGCAAGTCCCATTCTTCCCAAGGTGTTCGTGAACGAGCTATACGTGGTGCAAAGAACTGGATCAGTCTTTGAAACTCAGGTTTTCTTCCAAGGTCAGAACAGTCAAGAATCAATTAAATTTACAGGAACTCAGAATATTGCAGAGGTTTTTTCTTGATAATAATGTTTGTTCCTTGAATTTTCTCCTAGTCTCTATAGGAAAGTAAGGACTCCAAACCGAGGGGTACTGGGAGAACACTCAAAGCATTCATTGGATATTTCCAACATACCTGTTACTTCACTGATTTCTTCTTTAGTAAATGCTCTCATTATGTGGCCTTTCTGATACCCAGTCTTTGGTTTGGGCTTGTACAGTTTTAATTTTTGATGCCACCCTTTTTGTAACAATTCTCTGGAAAATGCTGAGCTGGACTACCTTCGTTTTGATTATGGAAGCACAGGTAGGAGATACTGACTGTAACTGGTGTTTCTGCTCCGAGGGCCTCTTCTTCCTTCCTCAGAAGTCAGTACTCACCATTCCTCACTGAGACAAGCTTTGTGGCTTCGCGAGAGTCCAGTTTCACTGAAGGGGTTTCTGTGTGGTTTGATTATTTCAAAGTGAGGGGAAAAAAACACAGCGATGGCTTCTTTTTCTGGAAGCCTCCAAGAAAATTTGGAGAGTTGTGAGCCCTTCTGTTCCTCCTCGCTCCAAGCATCCTCCTTCCTGCTCGTTCTTTGCTGGAGGAGCTCAGAGATCACCGTGCTTTGCTCGTGAGCCAGAGGCAGCTTTCCTTCCTCGCTACAAATCAGTCAGGCAAGGAACGCATTTCAGTCACCTGCTCGGCTGGATGGGGGCAAGGAACTGAGGAAACCACCTACAGATGAGGCAGTGTGTGAGTTGTGAGAAGAGAGGAACTCTCAGTGCTTCTCAGGAGGTTTTTGCCAGGCATAGAGAGGGAGCTGAGCATTTAGGAGCACTTTTAGAAGCTTGTACGTAAAACTCCCAGGAAATATTAAGCTGTGTTAGTGCATGGGCAGCCATGAGGAGGCCAAGACCCAGTGTTTCCTTTTCCTTCTCAGGGGTGCTTATCTCACCCAGGGAGCAGGAAGGCTTTCTTGCAAGGGATGTTATTCTGCAGAGCTCCTCAGGGCAGGTTTGTCCCCTTGACTTTTAATATTCCAGTTTTCCTCTGTTTGTGCCAGAAAATAAGACTTGGGTTTCGTTTTATAAAAATAATAAAGCCAGAAAGGGTTGAACTGAGACTTGGCCTCTCTGCTTTCTAAAAGACAGCAATAGGCCTTTTCAAAGGACCAATTCCAGGCTTTATTATCCCGCTACGAGGCCCGCAGGAGGGAAGAGCGTTACACCCAACTCATAGAGCAGACAGAGAAAGATGGATTTTTAAATTATCTACCTTTGCTTTGCAATGTGAACGTTTCAGGGCAATTATCCTGAGATAATGCCTACAAATTGCTGAAGACTTTGGGTTTATAATTGCTCGTGTTCATTTAAGGTTCCCAGCAGACTAGACCAGGGAAATCACTGCCAGTCAAGCCAAGGTTGATGGTGTACGGTAACTGAGTTTCTCTTAGAAGACAGACAAGCAAATCAGTTTTCTTTAAGAGCAATAATTCTAACTAATTGTTTGGTTTCATTGTACTCCCATAGCAGGAGTGCTTGGCAAGGCACTTCCCATCCAAGGCACATCCATGGAAAAGGGTGAATTGAATTCCACTGCATGAGGTTATTCCGTGCAGCAGGAAAGAGCAGCACTCTCCAGCACATCCCCACATTTCCTTATTTACACATTTACCAGTGGCTGTTCCAGTTACCTCAGAGAGTGAATCACGAATTTACTGTGAGATGATGTTATCGTGTCAATGCAGGGACAAATAGCTGTAGCTGCCTGCCATGTTTGTAATTAAAAACCATTTCTTAATGCAATATTTAGGTGAGGTTTCAAATCAGCAAGAGCATTCATAATGAATAACACCATTTCAAAGTCGGAATGTGCTCACATATTCCCATCACATACATTTGACTACATTTATACATACACCTATTACTTGTTTATATACTTATATTCCTATTTGTATATACCTATGTATTTTGTGTGGAGCCTGACTCCCCACGAGTTTTGCTGTGAAGCTCTGATATCATTCCTATCACAGGCATCCTCCAGGCATTAGTTAGACAAATTCATTTCATCATTATTTCTTGCTAAGCACAGGCAGCACTGGCCAGTTTAGGTGTCTACACTCCAGCAGTGTAAAATCTCCCCTTCTGTCCCTCCAACTGTTGCTATTAGAGCAGCTGAATAACTGATTTTTCTCATCCAGTAACTAAGATTAAAGAAAAAAAAAATTATAAAATAAGCTTAGCTGACATTCCTGACATTTGGGGGGGAAAAAAAGATATTTTGCGCAAGAAAAAAAAATCCTCCCTCCCAAAGTGCATTGGGTTATCAAAAATATTTTGTTTGACCTATATAAAAAAATCTCTGGGTTGTTTTCATGTTATTTGTAATGTGTTCCAACAATATTTGGACTGAAAATATTGTCTGGAGAGAGATAGCAACGTATATGGTTAAAAAAAATGTTGAGTGTGTGTGTGTGTAGAATTTTCTGAATATTTTTGCAATTTTTTTTGCCTTATTTATTAGACTTTACAGATAACAGTGGTCAGTTTGAAGCTGGGCTTTTCAGTGAAGCAACTAATTTTCCGAAAAATTCCATCTAGGATTAGGAAGTAAGGAAGGTGCCCTGCCACGGCATTGAAAATGTCATTAGTATCCTGCTTATTCCATTTTTAGGGGCTTTATTGTAATGTTCAGTGGGGAGAGTTTTTGGAACTTGTGCTGGAATGATATTGAGGAATCATATGCTGTAGTTGGATACAATATTGAAAGTTATTGGGTCAATATTCATCCTCCCAGACACCAAAAATATCTTTCTGCTGAGGTGCTCCTTCACAGCCCTTTATCCTTTCCAGCAAACTGTGGTAAATAGATAGATATAAATACATATATATATACCCATATATTTACACAAATGCACATATATATATATATATTTATATATTTATATATATATATATCTCACAGAAATTTGAGCCCCAGATACTGCAAGATTGTTTTACCACTTTATTAATATTCCCTTTCACATGAAAATAAATCTGCAAAAACCAGAATTGTTTACAGTGGGCTGTGTGAGCACCAATAGCTGATATATGTCATAGACAACCAAAACTAGGACTTTGCATAAATTATTGATTGATATCAACATATTTCCAGAGAAAACCAAAGAGTGTGTGGTAGTACTGGCAAGTGGGCTCTTAGAATGAGGAAAAATCAATATTTTATCCACAGTTCTTCTCAAATTAAAAAAAAAAAAAAAAAAAAGGAAGTCGTATCTTTCCCTAAAATTAATTCAGGATATCACACATGAACTAAGTTTTTCATTATCTTTTTAAGATATTAACTTGACTAACTGTTATTTCCAAAAGATTCTTGTATTGTGAAGTCTCTCATTTACTGGTGTCATCTGTCTGAATGGCAAAGTGATGCCCTTTCCCATCCTGGGCATTAAAGGAATAATACAAATGTAAAAGAATAATACCAAAGACGACTTGTAAACTTAAGAATGTGTGTCTGGAATACCAAATCCACTTTGCTGCCCCATGGTCACCATGGCATGTTATGTTGTAGAATTCATAATCTGATTAGATCATTCTAAAACTATCTTAATGCTCTGGGCAGGGATTTTGTCCTTCTACTACACCCACTGAAAAGAACTCAGAGATTTTTACTCCAGTGGTTGAAACATCTTGTAACTCCCAAATTAGCTGCACTTAAAAGCAGTTTATAACCATTTCTTCCTGGGTCACCTTTCCAGAGACATATCCTTACCCAGCTGGGATGGACACCACCATTCCTGAATTGGATCTGTGTCCCTTTAAGCCACCATTTAGGTCGGCTGAGCAAGCAGAGTCTTCCAGTTTCCTCTCAGAAATCCAGTCCCTTGATCATTGTAATTGTCCTCTTTGCACCCTCTGCTCCAATTTGCATGCATCCTTCTTGAGCATGGGTAACTAGAATTGACGCTGTATTGCAGATAATGTCTCACCAGTGCTTTGTGTAGCAGCATTAATATTTTCCTGCCATTATTAGCACTATTACAGGTGATGAATCCCAGGATTGCATCTCTCTTTTCGGTTGCATTATATTATGGCACATATTTATCCTGTAATCAACTAGGAAACCCAGGTCTTTCTCTTCCTTTGTCATTCCCAACAGCTTCTAGCAGAAATTCTCATTATTAGTCCTTTAGTGCATGACCTTGCATTTTGTACTGTTCAATTTCATCCCATTTCTATTACTTCTGTCCCCAAGGTCATCCAATTCTTCCTGCGCCGTATTGCGATTTTCGTTTGTGTTGACGGTGGACAACTTTGTACAATCTGCAAATTTCATTTGAACACTCTTACTTTTTGTGCCAAGTTTATTAATGAAGCGTTAAATGAGATCGGTCCAAAGACTGATCTTTGAGGAACTCCCTTAATATTTTCCCTCCAGCCCCCTATTTCCCCCTGCAGCACATCACATCCTCCTTTCCCCAGTCACCAACCCAGACCTCAGAGCTCTGACCAAGTCTCTATTTTCCCCCAGTGAACTGGCTAACTCCCAAGTGGCACCTGCTGAAATATTTTAATGAAGACTGGATACATTTTTAGAATTATAATTTTAAAAATATTTTTTATCAGGGTAGCTGGGCACAGTCTAGCTTCAGGAAACCCCATGCAGTAAATGTCTGCCCTTTACTCCTTTTGATTATTTCTTCAAATTTGTTCTAAAATCTAGTAAGTTATTAAGGTCTGGCTGACAGGTCTCCCCTAAATCCCCTTTATCTACTCTAAGAAGAAGAAAATTATACAAGAAAGTTCATTTCCTTTCCAAAAAACAACATATTTCTCTGAAGTTAGTTCCCATTTCTCCCATCTCTCTCTCACAGCATCCTTATGAACTACAAATTTCTGCTTGAATCCCAGAGTTTTCTGGTAGAATCAAAAATCTGACTCCTCCAGGCCTGTCAGTGTAGAAGGAAACACCACACACACATTGCATTAGGCTCTGCAGCAGGAAACACAAGTGACCAGAGGTACAGAGGGCTCACACAACATTTAATGATCCTTGATGTGTTCTCAAGGTTCTCTGAACTCTTGTTTTCCTCCCCTTTCTGGCTCATAGCTGCTTGGAGAGGTTTTAAGAGCTCTCTTGTCACATCCATTCAGATTTGTCTCTCTCTGGAGGAAGGTCATGCCATGGGAGTCAAACACCCATTTTTTTACCAAAGCAGCGGCTACAAAACGTGCCCTCTCAGTATTCAGGAATTGCACTGGAATAGTATTTGCTCATTTCCGAAAGTGGAGGCTGACAGCACACCAAAAAGTAGAGATCCTCCCTCCTGAGAGAACATGGCAGGAACTTCTGAACCCAAAAACAACCCTTCTTCCTTCTGCCCTGGCATCTAGCAGTGCCTTTCACCTGCATAGATTTCAAGCTATGTCAAATTTCTCTCTGTATTTCACCTGCAGCTTTTTTGGGATGTGTGGAAGGGTGTGTGGAGTTCAGCAAGCCGTGGTGCAGGTGAGGCAGCACAGCGAGCAGCATTCTCAGAACCTGCACTTGATAAGCAGCAGATGAGCACAGTGCTGGCCTGGCAGGAAAGTTTAACAGGGGAGGTTGCATTAAAGTTTAATTTTGCCTCTTGGAAGATGCATTTGTTTGATGGCAGCGGGCTCTGGTCTTCTGTGGTGTTGTGTACCAAACATCTGAGGTGCACCTCGGAAATTAGTTTCTCTTCATTCTCATCTCGAAACCTCTGGAACTGCAGTGCAGGCAGAGAAGAGAGCCTGGTGTTTTCTTTCATGAGCTGGAGTCTCCTGCTCCTTATAGCATATGCTGTTTGTTAATTATTCTCTTTCTCTTGCGCCGTCTCTTTCCTGCCCTTCTTTATCCTCCCCTGTGTTTTACTTCTCTGATGGTTTGATCTCTTGTACTGCCTCTCCTCAGCCCCAGCATGCCTTTTTGCATGTTGATTTTGATTTTCTTTTGCTGTGTGGGATTATACATTTATAACAGCCCTTTACAGAGCCTGAAAAGGAGTCTGTTTTGATAGTCAGAATGAGGAAAGTGTCATCTCTAAATCATGATTCCCTTATGTTGATTATTGAATCGTGGGCGGGGGGGAAGAAGAGTTTTAAAGTCTTGCTCTCAAACTCTTCCCTTTCTGTGGCCTGAGTTGCTTTTTTCAGTATCAGAAACTCACTTGTCTCCTTTGCTGATGCCACTGCTGCTGGCATGTGCCACCACAAGGTGTGGTGACATAGCAGCCCTGGAACTTGTCCCCATGGCTTTTTTTTCTAACTCCCCATCAGGGTGTATCTTGAAATGAGACCTTGGCCAGCACAGCTCCCACACCAGAGCAGTGTTGCTGAAATCCCTGGCGCAGTTGTGGGGATGGACTCTGGAGAGCTCGCTCCAAAGAGGCCCCAGGTCCCATTCCCAGGCAAAAATCAAATCTGCTTTGCTTTAATAGTGTTGTATTGTGCTGCAATGAATTCTGGGCTTCTCCTTTTAAAATTACCAGCACACCAGAAAGGATAGATAGGGGCAAATTAATGAAAAGAAGAAGAGAGAAAAATGTCTAAGGTACCAGTCAGTGGAGAAAAGAAGGGCTCTGCCATCAAAACCTTCCCCAGTGAAAAGACCCAGCAGGATACAGTGACTAAATGTATTTGCCACAGCACTGAGAGTTAAAGAAAAGTTACTTTCATTCACCAGAAGTGGAAAAAGATATCTGAAAAAGCCCTTCTCCTTTTTGTTCCCTTAGTTCTTGTCAACAAAGTGAAGTTCTGAATGGCGTGGGGGAAAATCACCTTCCTGCGTTTCCAGGCAGTGCAGCCAGCCTGCCGCGTTCCTGGACATGGGGAAATGATCACCCCCCCGAAGGGTGATTACAACCCGAGCAATAAAATGGTGACACTGTCACTCCAAGCTGTATTTTGATACTGTGTTTCCTGCATTTCATTTCCTGTGTGAAGCCCAAGGAGAGGTGGTTTTTTTTCTTTTTGAGCATCTGGGGGTTCAGAGACTGAAATACTCATCAAGGTGCTTGAGGAAAGCAGGAAAGAAGAGCAATCTCCTGTTGCCATCAGAAGGCTGTGAGTCCTTTTTTTGTGCAAATCCAAGGTGATTTCTGGGCCTGAGTCCTGTTCCCTTTCCATGGCAGGCAGTAGGAATCGTGCACCTATTCACTGAAATACTGGGGCAGGGGGCTCTAGCTTGCTCCAATCCTGGAAAGATCCTTACAGTCACATAGTTGATGGTTATTTGGAGTCATGTAGCAAAATGCAGTCTCAAGGAAAGAATTGTTCAGAGAACTGGAAAGGTCCAGCAGAATTCCATCCTCTGTACTTTGCTAGAAGACCCTCATAAATGTTCCAGGGGCTCTGAGACCCCACACACCTGAACCTTGGTCCTTGGCCATGTTGAGATCTCTATTGCTTGCACTGCTGTGGAATATGGGGAGCATCTCACAAGGCTGGGAATTTTGCTGTAGTCCCTGGGGTGTTTCACCACTGCCAGAACCACCAGGCTGCTCGGGTGATTTGTGTTTGAAGCCCTCAGCTCCCCGAAACATCTCTTTTCGTATGCTTGGCATTGTAATGCTGCATGTGACACTCTGCATTGCACTTATCTGTGTCTTATACCAGAGAGCTCCTTCTCATCTTCTTTCATGGATGGGAGCAGAGTGGTTTAAATCAAAGCATTTGACTTTGAACCTCTCTTGAGCTGGCCTTCAGGCAAGTTCTTTCTGATCAAAGACAGAAACATACCAGGGTCCAGGTATTAAGGCTGAATAATTGGTTCAAACTAAAATAAGAACTGTCCCAAGCCTCCATAGAAAGTTTTTATCAAGTTTAAAAAATGTACAGGTAACTTTTTGGCCCTTGATATACTTCTGTGTTTTATAAAGGAGATGCCACTGCAGAGGCTGTTAATGCAGTATGAGACCATGAAATATCAGTCAAATTTGGAAGTCAAAGATGATCACACTACTTGAGGAACAGGTAGAATTAGGGGTACTGAAGCAGAATGGCTTTTCATATGGAAAAAGATGGGATATTATCAGCGTAGCACTATATAAATGAGGGGATTTTGAAAGATTCTGATTTCTTCTGCCATTCAGGATCCCCCATTTCTCTGAAGAAATGTGTATTTCCACACATAGCACTGCACATAGAGCTGTGGCTTTTCTGAAGATATCACAGACCCTTCAGACTGGGGGGGAGAAAAACAAACCAACAACCAGGCAATCACAAGCAATTTACCAGACGGAGCAGGATGCCTGTAGCATCCCAAGCAGCCTGAGCCTGTCTGCCTCTGTTTAGGATAAATACTGAAACCGCACCTCCGTGAACTCTTCTGCCTCTGCCCATCAGTAATGTGTATATAAAAAGTCTGTGCCTGGGGATCAGCTAACGGGATTATTCACAGACACAAAATGAAGCTGGCCCGATCCTGACATCCTTTGCAGCCCTCCCTGCAGCCTGCTGAGAGGGGCAAAAGCGGGCTCAGGCTCCAGGTCCTCCTAATTTTGGCAGGCTTTTGGGAAGCTGGAAGGGGGGTAGCAGTGGAAATGGGCTCCCATTTCTGGTTTTGTTGTTTTTCATTTTTAATAGAGCAACTTTCAGTCCGAAAGGAACCCCTGGTGAAGTGGTGAGGCTTTTGTTTCCCGCTATAATGCCACTGGGCTTTGGATTGACCTGTGTGATACAGTGACACTGTGTGGTTTGAATTTTTACATACAGCTGCATAAAGCAATTCTCATGTAAATTTTGGAGGTAAATAAGCCTGCTGTTGGTCTGCTGCATGGACACATATGCTCAAACCATTAGGCTTGAAAAGAGATTAGAATTAACCCACCCGTCTCTCCCCGGCTTGCTCTTTCCCTCCCCACCACACAGCTCTTACAAGAGCCTAAACACCTTGCTATTTTAATGAACGGCAGCAGAGTTAAGGCTGACAGAAGAAGAAAATTGTTGTATCCCCTCCCTCCCCGTTCCCCACAGCCGCAGAGCCTCTGCTGGGAGCCGTGAGGGTTTAGAGGAGGCCACGAGCTGATTCCCATGACACAGGCAGGCACGGCGGAGTCGATGCCCTTCCCTCACTCCCCCAAGCTCTGAATTGCGCAGGGCTGAGCTGAACCCTTCCGTTCCCACTGGGGCAGTGGGAAGGCTCAGAGCCTGCCATGTCAGGCCTTGTGTGGGTTTTCTTTCACCCTGGATAACTCCATCACCTCCTACTGGGCAGGGAATGCTCCCAGAGCAGCTGAAAAGTCACCTTGCGCTGGGACAATCACCGGTGCTTGAATGGGCAGGGTGTCCCCCAAGAGCAGGCGGTGGCCAGTGGCCACCACCCTGCCTGGAGCTGGCATCTCAATGGCTTCACCTTCCAGCTGAGGAAGGGTTTTATTGCAAGTTCTTTGAGGGCAAGAGAGGGACCATGCGTGTGCCCACACACACGTGCGCAAAACCGCCGAGGGTGCAAGCGGGCTGCGGGGAACCTGGCCTGGGTTGTTTGTTTATGCGAACTTTAAATAATTCATTTTCGTCCCTATTGAGCTCATCACAGCGTGACCAAAATAAACGTGTCTCCTTGGCCTATTGTTTGGAGCTGAGGATTGTCGAGCGGGAGGAAAATATTACAGTGACTGAGGGAGATACACGTAAGAGTGTGACCTTTAACTGCGGTACCTATAACCAGTCTCATCAAATTAAAGCACTGTATATTTTCCTTAATAATCTCTGATTAGGCTCGGGGTATGAGCGGACACGAACGGCCGCCATTGCTATGCAGCGGGAGGCCTGCTAAGCACCCGCCGAGCGCTTGGGAATAAGTGAGCAAAATGCTTTAATTTGATAGGGTTAGAATCCTGCAGGCTCCGGGGTGAGAAGTCACCAACAGCTCCGCTCGCACTGAATATGCAGAAATAAAAAAGTAAATTGCTTACATCTGCTGCAGGCAGGAGGGAAAATGATCTGATTGGACAGGCCGAGGGCTCTCCATCTCTTTTGGGTTAGAAAGAGGGGTTTGGAGCATCAAAAGCTCGTAATTGGAGTAATTCTGAATTAATGGACATACACACACACACACACACACAGGCGCGTGCACCATTTTGAAGCAGCTGGTCACAGGATGCACATGCTCAGGAATGTTTGGAGATTGCAAAAATGCTGTTAAAAACCTTGTCCCTTATTCCTAATATTATTGACATTTGGATTTCATGACCTGTAAGAAATGCAGTAAGTACAAAAAGCCCTGCCCATCTGCCCGATAGAACTGCCTGCCTCAGCCTGCATCTGTTTATTCACAATACAATTATTCTATCTCTCTGTCTGTCTCTCTATCTCTGTTGTCTATCTGCTCTTTCATGTCTGAGGGTCTCCGCTGTACGCAGAATCCCAGGCTTTAGCCTTGTCATCTGATACTGTATTTAATCTATGTATTTGATCAATAAGAATCAAAGACAAGGCTCAAGGTCTTTTTGGCACCAGGCATCCAGCTTTGTGTCGGGTGTCAGAGGTTGTCCACAGTGTCACCTTGATGGTGTCACACTAATTTGTACCCTACTTTGCTTGCTTCTGTGATCACAGTCTTCACTGTTGGTTGGTTAGTTTTTTGTGGTTTTTTTCTCTCTCTATCTCTTTTTTTAATGCTTGTTTTTATTACTTTGGGGGGGAAGAGGTGGGGGAGCTGAGAGGTGGGAGGCTGGCGGCTCAGAGATTTAGGGAGCGCACTTCCTGACCCTCCTCCTCCCCCTGCAAGTCCCCGGCGCTCCAGAGCCAGGGTGTTCCCTCCACCCGACAGGCACCGTATCCCGAGGGGGGAGATGTCACTAAATCCAAAATGACCAAGGGAAGAAATCCTGCAAGGCAAACTTTCAGGAGCGATTTCTCAGCTTGCTGCTGACGGGGAGAGGCAGGCACAGCAAGGCCAGAGCCCAGACTTCAGCCCATTTCTGGGTAAATCCACACTGTAGGTATGGCTCTAAATTTCACTGGTATTTTTCTTGGAGCCAGGGTTCTTTGGATCTCGCACTGATGCACAAACTTGAACAATTTGTTCTTTTATGGCTGCCTAAGGCTGTACTGCATCATTTCAATGGCCTTTTGTCTTGTGACAAGTATTGCAATGCCTATAATGTACTAAACATTCTAAAAATCCATGTAATTAATGCCCCAACATATCTAATATAGAACTATTATCTTGAGGACAGATAAATGCAGTTTATTATTTTTTTTCCCTTTGACTACACCTCTTCATTCTCTTTTCTGTGCTGTTATTTAACACAGAAAATAATAGCACAGTAAATGTATTATTTAAGTCTCTCATTTAGAATTGTGTGTGTGTGTGTGAAGGCACTGCACAAAACGAGGCTGTGTTCAGACCTAGATCCTTAGCTGGAGACTGTAGGCTCCATCATGATTTCCAGAGGTGCCTTGGAAAGTCAGCCAAGATTTTCACAAATGCATGACTGACACCAAGCATCCCTTTCTGAATTTTGTTTTCCGAGGCACCAACCACCCCCAGCAGCTGCAGGAATCAATGGAGACTGGAATGTTTCAGTACCGTGCACCCCCAGCCACTGCCCTTGGCTTTTCTGCTTTTAAGAATTGATATTGCAGTATCATTTAACGAATTAGTGGAAATATTAGGGCTTAAGAACAGCAGAAGGGCTGGGACCCTGTCCCTAAATAACAGCTGGGGTGGATGCCTGAGGAAAAAGTACCTGAGAGAGAGCAAACAATAATAGGAAAAAATCTGGTTGTGCTTTTTAAAAGCCATAGGCCCCGGCAAGAGGACGGGGCTCAGTGCAGAATTTGCTGCTATGATTAAGCTGCATGTTGTGGTTAAGATGTATTTTGGAGTTTGAGGCTGTCTGGAGGCAGGGACACCCTGGCTGGATCCCACACAGCCTTTGGACAATGCTGCTTTTTATGTCTGAGCTGGCTGCCAGCCACCAGAGGACGAGCAGGGGGTCGATTTTACAGGTTTTTCTCCAGAAGCTTCTCCAGGGACGCTGGTTATTCCCTGGTTATTCCCTGGTTTAAGGTGCCCCGTCCCTGAAATCGCTCAGCTCCGCTCCCTGTCGCGGGGAAGCCTCTTTGTCTGCCCGGCCATGCCTGCCACAGTCTATCGGAGGGTATTTGTCAACAATTATATGTCTATTAAGGACAAGTCAATCAGGCCATGTGCAAATAGCCAGACCTCTGGGGTCTGCCTATTGATAGGGACCTGTCAATAGCCAATCCAGGCTTTTTTCAACCAAACAAGAAATTAAGCACTCACCAAAATCATTGCTCCTCTGAGTCCCTATGGCCCATTTTTATTCTCAGAGTGTTGGTCCCTCTTTTTTTTCTTTTTTGTTTTTTCTCCTGGGCTAATATTTATTTGGAATAAACAAAAGAGACTAGAAGGCACTTGTTAAAGCACTGTTTTAACTGTAAGAGGAACATGTTCTCATTGTAATTAAGAATATTACCAAGCGGTTGTGCTTGTAGGTGGCTGCAGTTAATCCCAGTGACAGAGAAACTATAAGGGAATTAATAACAGAAACTTTAAATTAGCCCAACTGTAATTAATATCTACAGTATATAAATATCCACTCTTTCACCAACACAAATTTCAGACATATTTACCTTTATTAGGCTGAGGAAGACAGTAATATTATGCAATATTTTCATGCATATTCAATTTGTAAACTCAACAGTTGATTTTGTAATTTATATTGCAAATTACTCTGCTGTTTCACACACGTGAGCAGGAGAGAGAGCGGGGGAGAGAGCAGACAGTGTGTGGGAAGCTTTAAACAAAAGCCTCTAGCAAAAGCCATGACATCAAAAAGATGCTCCACAGGGCCATCTCCTTTGAACCGGCAGAACTCCGCTATCACAGAACACACTGTGTTACACAACAAACGGCAGCGTTAAATAACTTTGCACAGAGACCTGAAATGACCAAAAATATTGAAAGCAGATGTAGTATGTAAAGCAGAAGTGATATCTGATCTGTGCTCCTTAGGTACATCACAGCTGGCTTTGTTAGTAATTACCCAAACAAACATTCTGCCCATCAGGGCTTTATTTCTTTTCATTTCTGCCCTTCAGACAGGACAAATTCTGAGAGCCGAGCGTTTTTTCCCTGGTGTTCAAGCACCAAATTAATAACTGGCAACCTAATTTATTAAAATTCAGCATTTACCCAACAACATCCTTAAAACGCCTATTTTTGAACTAAGGTGATGTATTTCTGCCCAGAAAGATTGGCAGAATGCAAAGATACATTCTTTGCAGAATGTTCCCCGATCACTGGAAGATTGCTAGGTATGGCAATAGTTTTTATTTGATCACAAACTTTCTTATACTTTGAATTAAATCTTTACCAGGGGAGAGCTTTCAACTTGACTTTTATTGCTGGTTTTATCACGCTCTTATTTTAGGAACTTGTTTCATGTTAAAAAAAAAAAAAAAAAAAAAAAAACCTTTTCAGTTTCCTATTTCAAAACCAAAAAATACTTTTTTTTAAAGTCATCCTGATTGCAGCTCCTTTTTTAATTCTCTGCCCTCCCCCCAGACATGGACCCTTTAGAAAACTGCTTTGGTTCTTCTTTAATCTGATTTTAGCAGGTGCAGCATGTGGATGAAAGCTTTTCAGCAGATGCTTTGGGAAAGTGACCATTAAAGGCAGGCGATTTATTTCACTGTAAATATGAGCTATTTTTTGCTAAGGAGCCCTAAAAAAAAAAAAATTCAAACATATCAGTACACGGGTTTAGCACACGTGCTTCCAGCTTCTCTGAGCTTGCTGTGCTGTGTCAGTTTTCACATGTAAAATCAGCTTTCAAGAGATCATTTCTGTAATAATGTAACTTCATAGGAGAGGAATTTTTAACATTTAAATGCCCCATTTAAACAACATTTCCTCTGTATATATACGTGGGCACAGCACCGTGGCACCACTCAAATAAGTACCAATCAAAGATATTTTTTCTAAAATATTTTAATTCAACTTCATTTTTACCTCCCTGAACTCAGAGGGACAATGACTTCATAGATAACTGCAGCAGTTCCTAAATTCATCAATTTTAAGACCACAAGAGACCAAGTCATCTGACACTGTCCAAAAGAGGGCCCAAAAATCCTACCAGCCCTTTCTGACTGCTCCTACTGAAAGGAAAGCATAGAAATTTCGAAATTATATTTTTTTTAAAAAATATGCCCATTCCATCAGCATTTGATGTTTGTCTGGTGGATGAACTTCCTGAAAACATCCAGGGAAGCTGTTGAATGGTTTTCCCATTTTAGAGTTTATTGAGGAGGCAAAGGGTAAATTTTATATTCAAAGGGCTTAAAGTGCCTGCTAAAGGTCTGCCTTGAAATTCCCAAAAATTTAGGGAATTTAGCAAGAAGGGAGATGGCTCCTCTGCTCTGCTTCATATTTACACAGTGCAAAGAGCACGCCTCTCCAAACAGTGTGAGATGGGCTATAATACCTCATTCAAAGGGGTGAGCTAAGGACAGAACATTTGCCTTTGCCTCAGGGGTTCAGCTTTTTTGCTTTTGGTCAGTTTTAGCCAATTTACTCCCTCTGAAAAAATTCTCCTGTTCTACCTTCTAAAATTGTAATTTTTTTCTTTCTTTTTTTTTTTTTTACCCTTTCACAAACAAGTTACGCTCTTAATATTTGCAAAGAAAAAATAATGCAGGAAAAAGCTGTGACTTGGTGGGCAGGGATCTAATTCAGGGGTGGATGGAGGGAGCTCATTATTGACACGGGGACTCCCCTGTCCCTGTGCTGCTCCAAGCACTTGCAAAATTCAAGATCATCTGAGGAAAGAGTTTAAACACCTGATGGGGAATAGCATAGCACGTAATAACAAAGATTCAACCACTGTGAGTGTATTTTCCACCTCTGACGTGAAAAAGAATGTAATTTTAATAGGCAGGAAGAGATTATTTGGGGACGACTTAGTAAAAGAAAATGGCAAAGAAAAATAAATGGTGTATGCAAAATATACATAGCATGGGCGCCCCAGGTTGGGTAGTTTAACAATGTTTTTTTTTCTGTGAAGCTGGTATTTGTATTAGATGTTTTTTATTTAAAATACCTGCTTGAAACAGAACAGGCAGAACAAATCAACAAACAAAGAACAAGCCTGCTCTGCAGCATAAAATTCCCTCTGTTCCTCAGGGATGCGAGGCAGTGAAAAGGAAGGGGCTGCGTGTTCACCTCCAGCAATTCCCTCTGCACCCCTGGACACACAGACTCCGGCCATAGGGAGGTTCCAAAAGGGTAACAAGTTCTTGCTGTGATTTTAAACTCTGTTTTGATGAGCTGGAGAGATTCTTCTCTACAAAAAGAATCGTTCCCCTCTGCCCTAAAGTTGTGCTGCGCTCCATTCCGTGTCCCGCATGTCGTGGCAAGGACACCCTGCACAGAAATCACCAGCCAGGAAGTTTCTCCTGCTCCAAAACCCAGTGCAGGGAGCCCAGGGTTGCTACAGATGCAAAACCTTAACAAATGTGTGGGAAAGTGGATGTAAAGTCCCCATTAAAAAAAAACCAAAACCAGGGAAATACAAGCGCAGCATTTTACAACAGATGACATCTTGTTAGCACAGTTAGAGCTTTCTCTACAAGACAGGGACAGTGCTTTGGTGTGCCCTTACTGTAAGCATGTACAGACAAACATAGAAAATGCAATATATTTGCATACAGTGCAATGCCAGTACACAGAGAGCGAGCTCTGTGTGCTGGAATACAGCTCGGAGCCTGCTAAGGAATTTTTCTCATTTTACAAATTGTCAGGACTCAGGGGTTTGCTAAAAATATTCTTTTGAAGCTTGTCTAGTCCTTGGCGAGTGTTCCAATTTATCCTGCCTTTAATGGTGTGAAACTGGGTTTTGTTAGGGCTGGGTACATGATCTCTGCTGCCTGGTGCTCAAAGGCAGCAGGGAAAAGCCTCTGATGAAGATACGTAAGAAGGGAAAAAAGAAACAGCTTCTGATCTGGTTATTTCGTGATCAAAATTGCTTGAAATGAACTTTGATCCAGCCGCTATTCTGAAGAATTATAGCTAACAAATAAACAAGCCCAATGGAAAAAAAAAAAAAAATCCTTAGAGCTTTTATTCCCTCCTCGATTTCCGTGGGCATCTTGTCGTCAGCCACAGCCTGATTTCAGGGACAACTTCCCCAGACTCTGGGCCGGGCCTGTCTGTTGTAGGTTCCTGGCAGGAGGGACCAAGCCCAAGCCCTGGCACGGCGCGGAGCACCTGGAGCGTAACACGGGATAAGTAATAATAATAACTGTCCACTAACCGCATCAATGCTTTAAGTAACTCACATAAGTGGATAACTTGATTTGTAAATAAACTACATTTCAGGAATATTTCATAAACATCCTGTGCTAAGTTGGTGCCTGGGGTAATATAGATTTTCATCCATATTCATCTCCGCGCAGGAATTCCCGCGAGTTGCGGGGGGTTGCAGCAGCTCAGGCTTTCACGGTAATTCCCTCTCCTCCTTGTTTTATTTATTTTTCGGTCGCTAGACGTTGCTCCAAGCGCCGGGAGAGCCCAGGGCCGGTGCCGGCGGCCCCGCGCTCGGGGCCCGGGCGGGANCGGGGGGAGGGTGAGGTGCAGATCTGAACGGGCATTTCGTGCTCGTCACCACGAAACGTTTGTTGTGTCAATCGGTTTGCTGCTGGACCATCCCATCCGGTGGCAACTGGTTTGGTTTCAGGTCTGCTGCGGGCTGGGGTGATGGAGCAATTACAAATTTAGGTGGGTTTTTTTTTCCATGTGGTTTGTCATTATGGCGAGCAACGCTCTGGCTGTTGGGTTTGGTTTAGAGCATCCAGTTGTCCAGGGTCACCGATCTGACAGTCAGTAATCGCCGTGGCACAAGGCTGGGCTGAGTTGGTCCCCTGTTGTCCCCAGCTGTTCCTCTGGCAACAGCTGGAAATCTCCAGGCGGTCCCTCAGACGGGGAGGGATCCTGAACTCAATTCATCACCCAAAGCAGGCGAGCCCCCGGCCCGCCGAGCACAAACCACCTGGCTGGCTCTCTGTGTGCTTTTGCTTTGTAGCTGCAGGGAGCCAGATCTGAAGTGTCTCTGCCTGGAAACTCCTGGCTAAAGCAGCGATCCACGGCCTTGCTTCTGATTTAATGTGACACCAAGGCTGGGAAACAACATTATCCCCGTGTTCTTCTGTAGCAATGAAACCACGATCGGCTGTGGTTGGTGTTTAAGATACCCCTGCTGAAAGCGTGGTATGTCTCACTCAAAGAGGTCCTCCCGCAAGGAATGATGTTAAGGTATTTTCTCCTGAGTATAATTGGTCTGTATCTCTGTTTTCAAATCTAACAAAAACTGCTCTGGGTTGCTGGAGTTTTGAATGTTGTGATTTGCACTTTAGGAGCTCACATTAGGGGAGAAAGTGATCCCGTTATTTGGTTATAATTTGGTTACCCTGCCTCTCTGGACTTTATGTTTCTTCCTGTATAGATTTTTTTTCCTGTGTTTCTGCTGTCTATCCTGAATATAGAGAGAAGTATTTTGAATATTTTCAGTTTCTAAAGGGAATGTCTGGTACTAAGTGCTCATAAAATAAGAGCAAATTATCTCCAGGGGATAGAAAATACAATCCAATGGACACATTTTGCTTTTTTCATGGAAAAGTACTTTTTTATATATTAATTACATTTGAGATGGGTAAGACAACAGCATGGGCTTTTTGCAAGAAAGAATTGCAGTCTTTGGGGTTTTAAACAGAAGGGGTGAGGGACTCCCACCACCATTCTGCAATTCCCTGGCTAAAAATCAATAATGAAATCTCTGCCCTATTCCTATTGGAAATAAAGCAGTTCTGGGGCTGGCAGTCCAGCTGCCATGTGAGCATTGGAGGCTGGCAGGGAATTCTGGGGCGAAAATGGAATTCCATGTGAGCCTGATCTTCCTTGCACTGAGACCTGCAGACGTTGGGCTGTGGCTTTCTCTTCCTCTGGGAGATCTGGAATTATTCCTGTTGGAGTAACTCGAGCTGGCCACAGGTGAGGCTTTCCTAAGCCCCGGAGTCTCTCCAGGGAGGAGATAAAAGCCCTGGGTTGTTTGGAGGTTGCTGGTGGGCTCAGAGGGCTCTGCCTGGACTCCACATCTGCCTGGTTGTGAACCTGCCTCACCCCTCAGAGGCAGAAATATTTTCTTTGCTTAACACTTCGGTTTTGGTTCTGTCCTAAAGGTGAGGTAAATATAAGATTTCCTCTCATAGTGGCCCTTTCAGTCTTGGCTGCAGGACTAAATTTTGGCCAGAGCTCTGCACTGTCTAACCCTCAGGTGAGATGCACAGACCCCTAAGAGAAGCTGAGTGAGGACTGAAGTCCTTCCAGTTCCATCAGAGTTTTGCCTGGCTAAGGGCGTAGGCAGTTGGCTACAAATTAATTCAGTTTAGTTTTCACCCAGAGAATGCTGCAAACTCCCCAGAAAGACAGATTTAATTTTTTTTCCTCGCTAACACAATCACAAAATAATACAAACTTCTCCCCACAAAGTGTTGATTGTTCTATAATGGAATCGTAAGTAATTTTGTAGTCGCTTTGGGGAAAAAGCAAAAACTGTTCTTAGCACCTGCTGTATGATATCACAAAGCTATGGCTCATAGTGATTCTAATATGTGAAGGCAGTTGCATAATATCATCATATTACAGTTTGTATAAAGAAAAAAAAATCACGGACAAGAGATTGCCAGTAGAAACTCTTCCTGAATGCTATTTTTTTCCTCATTGCTGTTCCTCTGTCTCAAAATATCTTTGCATTTTCCTTGCCAGAATCTGTAGGTTTCATTGGTGGAAATAACAGCCAGCAAATAATGAAGAGGGAAGGGAAGAAAAAAAAATCACCATGTTTAAAAAATAAAAAAAAAAGAGGGAAAAAAAAGGCATTTTTCTATAGAAGCTAATGTTCCATAAAGAGATGCAAAAGGAAGAGAAAAAGATACTAGATAGCACAGCTGCATTGAATTGCAAGACAGCTGGAATTTTTCAATGAAACCAGATTTTAGATGAGTTTTCTTTTCATTTCTCTATAATAAGATCTTTGTAAACCACAGTCCTAAACAAAATCTTGGTGGTGATGATGAAAATAGGGAAGAGCAGTGCTGCTGTTGCTGTGTGTGTGACAGTCAAAATACGAGGCCAGATCCTTGGGAGCTGTAAACCTGTGTCAGCAGAGCCACGCGGCTCCATCGGCTGCAGAGCTGCCTTGCTGCAGGCCCCGAGTGTCAGGATTGCAGCATCCAAAGGGATATCGCCTACTGGTCAGGATGCCCTCAATGCCCTCAGCTGAACGGATGAGAATGAAAGAAATTTCAGGCAGAGCCTCTAATAAGACTTAGAGCTGAATCAGAATTTGCCCTGCAAAATCCTGGGCAGCACGTACCAAAGCAGCGACTCCAGCCTTGGAAGGAATCCAAGCTGCCTCTGCCTCACGTCCAGACTCTCAGTCTGACCTCTCCGAGCGATAAATAGGGAGTTCACATTTCACCCTGATCCTTGCTGAACCTGCCCCCTTGCAGAGGGCTCGGCATAGGAGAGGTCAGGGCCCTGGTGGGCATGCAAAGGTGTGATAAAAGGAGAGAAGTTCTTGAGCTCTCTCTCTCTCCCTCGCTCCCTCCCTCATTACATTCACACGGGTCAGCGTAGTCTGACTCCTCAGCAGACAGAAGAGCAAGAGGCATTTCCAAGCGACAGTTCCTGTTCTGCCACCTGCCTGCCGTGTGCTCTTTAGCAACTCACCTCCTCTGCTGGGCTGTAAAACACAGGGCAAACGCAGCCTTACACAAGAATAATAAAGATTCTCAACCTGTGAAATATCTGGTTGAGGAGCCAGTGTGTTCAAATGTTTTGGATAGCTTAATGCACACAACTTGCCAGAAATAAAACCCCAGGAGGATTTTTAATGCACCTTAGCAGGGCAGAAAGCAGTACTTGGCTGTTTGCAGTTGGAAAGCAGTCTCTTGACATTCTGTGCTACATCCTAACATCTTCCTTTGAGCTAGAAATCAGTGCTGAATTCATTTTTCTGTTGTGGTTGCTTTAAATTCCTAAACTGGATCAGAACCAATGCTTTTTTCTTGTGGCAGCAGGGGGGTGATTTAGTTAATGCTGGGCTCGGGTGCCAAATCATGAGTTCCAACTTATTCCTATCAGTGGTAATCCATCACCAAACTTGGGGGAGTGAGGCAGAAATATAAGCACACTGACAATTTGCCAGAATGATTTAAGACCTGGCATTTAAGAGTTCCTGTTGTAGTTGTTCTTTTGACATGTCTCCTAATTTGCTCCCATCTTGAAGACACTCACTACTTTAAGACTCAAACAATCTTCATCTGGGAATGGAACTCAGCAGCAGGAGCAGGGGGGCCTTATCCAAGGGTAAGGTTGCACAAGGGCAGACAAACCTCCTGACTTCTGCGTCATCAGCAAACATAGATGTGCCTGTAGAAATGCTGCTCTATTGGCTTTGCCTCTCACAGGGGAGGAGAAGGCAAAAAGCAATATACATTATTGATCAGAATGTGCAGGTGAATGAAGATGGACAAGGATAGGTCACAACTTTATTAACTCCATGCAGCCAGCACTTGCACGGATCCAGGGCTGAGTTATGCTGTCTGGCTATCCTGGATCACAAAGAACAGTGATCCACAGATCCATCCTCTCCAAATCCTTCACCATTGGTTGCAGACACGGTGCCAATACCCCCTCGGTGCCATAGGCACAGATTCCAGCAGCACTAGCCAAGGCTGCCTGTGCTGTGGGAGCTGGTCTCTCCATCCTGAGCCATCAAACAAGAGCCGTGGCTGAAGCGCTGGGACAAGAGATGCACACTTGTCCCTCGTGAACACGGTGATGGATCAGCTGCCAGCTCTCACTGACCCTTCCCACACACCCAGAAAAGCAGCAGAACCTTCTGTAACTTGCCCTGTCCCGTTACCATCTTTGCCTGCTGTCTTTGCTCATGTCCTAAACACCCTCTCTGGGCACTCCTGTGACATTCACCAGAGTAACAAGAAAGTCAAAAAACACAAAAGCTGCAGAAAAAGCTGAACACGACCAAGGTGGAGCGAGCACTGTTGAAGCAGAGTGTGCTGTGCTGCAGTGAAGTCACGAAAACCCTCTCAACACAGCTCTAGATTGGCAGAATAACTGAGCCTCTGAATCCTCTCGACAGGATTTAATTGCCTCTGAATAGATTGCAGCTTTCTGAGATTCATTTGCTCTTCACTATGAATCACAGGAACATTTTCATGGTCACAAATGTTCACAGCAAAACTGTTCAGGGAAGTATGTGATGGGCAGGAATTCAAGTGGGTTGTTTTGGTTTTCATTCTGGTTAGATCCACTGATCACAGGTTGCAAAAGGTTTTCTTGCCTGTTGCAAGATTGTTTTCCTCTCTCACACTAGTCTGACATTTTGGCATTATCTGTCAGAAATGCCATTAGTCCATGCTGTTCTCAAAGGTTTTATATTAAGATTGGCACCGCCAGCAATAACCTTGAAGAGTTGCAAAGCAAACCAAGCATGGATACATGGAGTGAGTACAATAGCACTTAAATTAAGTAAGTGTACATCTTGGACTAAAATTGAAGCATATTTTCATGTATGTGTACACATCTGTGTGCATGACCAGCACCTTTTGGACATGAAGTACGTGAAGACTGGCCTGTTTTCCAGAGTTATTCACCATTTGTCCCAGTATATAATTCTTCATGGAATATTTCATGATTAGGTGGACAATGGAACTCAGTTTTCTGAGATGCATATGAGATGATAACTGCTTTACCACAAATTTACTCCCGCATTTGCTCAGAATTTTGTAGAGCTGTTTTTTGAAGTGTTCCCACTGTTAACTATGTTCAACACAGTAGATGTAGAAAGCAAATATAAAAGGAATGGGAATGGTCTCATGGAAAGTGTTAGGCTATGTCTGCTCAGCTCTTGTCAGCACTCGGGATCTGAGAATTGTTGCTAAATTTTGAGTAGATTTGATATGGTATCATTGCTACCAAATAAATTTGGAGCAAAGCATCCCAAAAATATATAAATTGAAGTATTATATTTAGAGTCTGTGTTTCCTCTTTCCAAGTAACCCAATTTGCATGGATGTAGGAGAAAAATGCACTGTCTGGAAGTAAAGTAAAAGGGAATTTATGGAGAAAGACCACAGGCTGGCCATGCCTGATGTGGCCCAGTGCTCTGGCTCCAAAGAGCTTTGATAATGACTTAGTAAAAAAGAGGGATCTGTGCTTTGGTGAAGCTTTTTCTTCCCAAGCCAGCCAGCAGTAACCTTGTCCTAGAAAAATGTGAGGATGTGCCACTGTTGTAAAGATCCACTTTTCCTTTTTGATGCATTTTTAAGTGAGGGAAGTGCTACTTAAAATGCCCTTGAAAATCTTTAAGAACTGCTCTTGGAACATTTTTTTTCTTACTTTTCTTTCTTTCATTCTGTATCCATCCATATGATTCCATCTGTTGGTCCAAAAGGCTCAATATGACAGTGACAACAGACCAAGTTTCTTTCAAAATTTCTCCTTTAATTTAAGCCATTTTTTCCTAGGAAAGTATCAAACCCAAAGAATCTATATTCCAAGCCCATTTGAAAGGGTAATGGAGCTAATAGGGAAATGGTTTGTATTTATTTTTAAAACTGAGTATCACATGTTGTCAAAGCTAAGTGAAGCGTTGCAAGTGTCAAGTTTACGTCTGTACCCAGTCATGATGGCTGAGCAGGTTTCAAGGTCTCAGCCTGCCAAAGACTGACACACACACTGAACTTTCTGCACTGGAATCTTTCCCTGATTTTAACGCAGGCAATTCTGTGGGATCAAGGCCGGTATTGGTGCAGATACATCAGCTGTCTCTTGTGCATCTCTCTTATGTCAGCCAATTCTGCTTCTGTTGTGGTGATTTTTATTAATTGGCTACTTCGGGAAGCAGAGTAAGACTCTACCCATAAAGAATATAGAAAAAAATGGGAGATGGAGGTGATGGAAGAGCAAAGTAAGAGAAAGGACAGATTTCATCATGAGGTGGAGACCGAATCTGTTTTCCTTAGAGTCAGTGACAGGACCGTTCTGCCAACACTCTCTTCTCTGAACAAAGCTGACTTACTTCTCACCACATGCCAACAAACTCCTACACATCACTTCATTTCCTTTACCTGTCTCCTGGCTTCTGACAGTCGTGTTATGTCCCACAAAAACACACACAAACAAACACAAAACACATCACAAGGCAAAAGCTCTTTCCGTGCAATGGGTTTATCCCGGGCTGTATCAGTGACAGCTCCAGAGCAGAAATTTACAGCCAGTTTGAGGTGTTATCAGCATGCCAGGACGAAAAAGGGACCAAATGAGCCATGGTGTGAGGGAGAAGATGTCAGCCCAGACACAGCACACCATATTCCTGGGATAAAGAAACAATGCAGAAACCAGCAGTGGGTAACAGATGAGGTATTAGGCCTAGCAGGGAGAAGACAAGGGCTTAAATCAAAAAGACATCCTGATGAGCCTGGATGTAAGCTGAGCACACAAGGCTTCAACGAGGGACATGAGAGGTGGTTAGACAAAACACTGCAGGAATTCATCCATAGTGAGCAGCGCAGGAGTTGGAGCAACAGGACGGGAGAGGTGGATGCAAAGGGACTTTTCAGTGCTGTCAAGGAATTTGGCCAAACACTCCCCTCCCAGAGGCAGTGTCATCAGGGCAGCATATGGGAAAAAAAAAAAAAGAAAAAAAGAAAAAAGTAATGGAAAAAAGAGACAGGAATATTTTAAGAATCCTAGCTTTTGCTAAGTTGCAGAAGGAGTCTGTGGACAATCTGGGATTTCAAGCCTAATCTTTGGAGTTGGTGCAGGCCATAAGCTCATCTCCCACATTCATATTTTTGCAATTTCTTCTGATGGTGTAATGTGAAAAGACTTTTAATATTTAAAATATTTAAAATATTTATCCTATTAACATGATGCAAAATAGTCAATAATTTACATATATTTACATCTAATGTTCATTTATAGGCAGACAAATATAAATTTACCAGTGTGTGTGCATATGGCTGTAACATATGATTAATACACTGTCAGCATAATCTAACAGCTCAGAACCATCAGTTGTGCAAATAGTCCTTTCTAGCCATGTTTCCTACTGCTATTTAACCTTTCTCCTTCCCTTCCTCCCCCCTTTCACAGTCTGTCTCACCCACCCGCGCTTCAGTAGCCTGCCTTAAAATAGCAGGCGAGGTCTGTGCAGTGGCGACTCTTTTTATACATATTTCACAATGCCTAAAACATTAGGGGATCTCTTCTCGGAGGTTTTTGGATGCGAGAGGAGTAAAAATTGACAAAAATATTCTTTTCTTCCAGAAATCTTAGTACACAACTAAAACCTCCAGAGTAACACTCTTGATTCCCTGTCCAGCCTTAGGTAATAAATAGCTTAATGTCCCGTTCCTGGCACAGCAAAAGTAATTTTTGGTCTAGGGCTCTGTCACATCTTTCTCCGGTGGCCAGAGCAGATCGTGCCATCACAGCTGATGAGGCCACATGGGAGCCTGGCCACAGAGGAACAGCAGCTATCCCAAATAACTTCCCAGATCTCTTCGGTGGAAGGAAGCTAAGCTGTCCAAGCCCAGCCCCAGCTATCCTTCACAGGGATTCTGTTTTCAATAACCTTCCCCAAGCATGGAAGATTTGTTTGTTCCTCGAGCAGAGATGTCCAGCACACACATGAGTAATGGCTGTATCATCGCGGCGCTGACTTGCATTTCATGATACAATATATTTTGCATGTTTTATGGCCCAATCCTGAAATTTTTATTTGATGTGGGTGATTCTTCATCCTCAAAACAGTCCTGTTGACTCCACATGACTCTTCAGACTCCCCACGAAAGCAAAGTTTATGGTCTCACTCGTTTCTCCTTTACGGCCCAAAGCACCACGCTGACCTTCCAGGAGGTTCTGTGATCTTGTGAGCAGAGCAGTTTTTTCTCTCAGCTTTTCTCTCAGGATACCTGCTCCTATCCCAGCAACTCTCTGAAGCACACGAGGCAACACTTATGGAATGCACTAAACACTTCCAGACCGCCTCCGTCAGGGACAGACACCTGTCTTATTTCACACGTTCTGCTTCCCAAAACCCCTGCTTGGATTTACACCCTGGGAAATTGCTGAATTTATGAAGGCTTAATTTCCCTCCCTTCTGGAGCCCTATCCCTGTGTTTTGTCCAGTGCCTGAGGACTGAAGCACTGCTGTGGTGTGTTTCTGTCAGCCACTGTGTTGTTGGTGGCCGGGTAACAAATTCACCACCAGCAAATGCCCACTTTGGTTCATTCCTGTTTAGGAATTCCTTGCACATCACCATGCTGAGAGCCATGGGCCTCTCTAGATCTGGCCCCTCTGTCTGAGGAATTAAAATATTAAACTGAGAATTTGTAAGAAACTTTCAGAGGGATGCCAGTTTTCCATTTCTCACTTCACTTCCTGTCTCCATTTCTTGGCACTCTCGGTTTGGCTTTGTCTTTTCAATCCATAGGTAGTTTTGTTCCAGTGACATGTCAAATGATTAGACTTCTTTCCTTCTTTCCTCAAAAGACAATCCTGACCCATCATTAAAAACAAACAAACAAACAACCCAAAAAAATAAACAAACAAAAATCCCAAAACAAAACTAACAAAAAAAACCAAACAAAAAAAACACCAAAAAAGGAAAAAAAAGAAAGACAAAAACAAAACAAAACAAAACAAACAAGCAAAAAAAAAGGCCCACAAAAAAGGGCAAAAAAACCAAACCAAAAAAACCAAGCAAAAAAAAGCCAAAAAAACCCAAAACAAACAAAAAAAAAAACCACCAAAAAAACCCCACATCAAAAACCCCAAACCCTAAATATTTCAAGTTTTCACAGAAAAGTATTTGATGAAAATAAGGGTTGGGTTGGGTTTTTTTCTGTGAAACACACTGTTCACTAAACTTTCCTTTATTTGAAAAATCAGGTTTCCATCAAAAATGTTTCCATCAGAGAGTTTTTCTCCCGGGCTTTTATTCAGTGTGCAGTCCTGCTAACAGTTACTGAGGTGCAACATCTGTTGACTTCAGTCAAAGTTGCGCCCCAGTAATTGAAAGCAGAATTAGGTCTGTTCTTTGTAAGGTGCGTTGAATGGACAAAATCTCACATTGACTGAAGTGTTAGTCTCAGCAGTAAGTGATCCTCTAATTTAATCCTCTGCTCTATTCACGTCTCAGATACAAAATGTTTAATAAACTGCAGCTCAGTGCTAAGAGCGAGTTACCCATCAGTGCATTTCTCAGCCAAAATTGTAGAGTAAACTGCTCTCAATAGTGGGTTTATGTCACCATTTACATTACTGGGTAAAACCTAAATTGGGGTTTTTATGTATTATGTGTTACTTATATAATGCACTATATGAGGAGGTTTATTTTCTCAGCTTCCTCAAATTTCACGTTGGATGTTGTTTGATTGTACATATTAGTGGTAAATTACAAGCACAATTTTTTCTTTTATATACTTCATGTATCCATGCAAACCGATTTTGCATCCAGTGTGTAGTTTCCTGTGATATGAAAAAGAATCTCCCCAAACCTATAATTTTGAGGGGGGCTCTGCCACAGCTTCATTTAGATCCCAGACATATTTCATCATTCCCTTTCCTATGTCTCACACCACACAGAACAAGCCACACTTTTACATTTGTATGTTGTTTCTTCCACATCAGAGTGGGGGACATTTCTATATTCAACATAGGACTTCAAAAATTTGCATATGTCTAGATACTGTTTAATTCTATAATATTATATATTAAATTACTCTTTTATTAATGTGCTAATAATGTTATCTTTTCTTGTGGTTCTTTTAAATACTTTTGTGCTTGGTACAGCAATTTCCTGATTGATAGAGTTTCCGTTCCTACTCTGACTTTGTGCTACTAAGAAACCCCATATTTAAAATGTTCATCTTACTTAAAAGGTAAGTTTTATAAATTAATTTCCTCCAAGAAATACTCAGAAACAAAGTTGATAAGTCACCTGCACCATATTTGCAGCCAACACCTGATATACCAAGTGTCTGCAAGTCAAGAAAACCCACTGAAATACTTTTACAGAATAATTCATTAACATTTGAATAAAATGGAAAACTATGTTTATATACACATTTTTTAAAATTAAATATTATTTGGTCTTGATTTTCGAAATTTTTGGCATGAATAGAAAAGTTCTCAAAGATTTGCAAATTTATTGAATGTTTCAATAACATCTGTTTAAATGTAACTACTTTATTTGGAAGTTACAAAGATCTCATGCCTGTTAGAAACATTTAAATAAAAGCAAAGTTGTGGTCTTATTACATGCCAAAAATATTTATGTATAAACTTTAAGCCAAATTAGTGGTGTTATTTGGGAGAATTAGGTTTTATAAGCATCTGAAACATGAAGCCTTTGTGTTTTAAACTTAGATTTTTGCCAACAGCAGTTTTGTGCTAGCCCTGTGAGAGACCTCACTCACCACTAATGACATTCAAAATGAAGCAAACAAAGTATTTATTATATAATTCATTACAAATTTTAATCACCATCTGTAATAGCATAGACATTCACAGGTGTTTTTAAAAATCTTGACTTCTTTTAAATCAGTGATGAAAAATATTCCTGTCATTATAAGGATCTTTGTTTTAAATTCTTCCATCTAGATAATGAGTTATTTCTATGAGCAGATGATTTCCAAAATCTCTATAACCCATTTTTTCTGGACCCCAGTGCCTTAGCCTAAGAATTATTTGGTCTTTTAAAATCTTGCATCACTAGGCAAACACACAAGTCTAATAAGCAGAATTCATGTTGTGGTGTTAAACGCTGGTAGAAAACAATGTAGGTGGTACAACAGTACGGAACAATTCCCTGAATCATTTAAAGCTGATTAAATTGTGTTGATCAATCATTCCAAGTAACAGAGGAGGAACAAAACTGAGTATTGTGAGGAATGAGGATGGGGCATGATTTTTCAGCAAGAAAAGCTTTCCTGGCTTAGCATGAAAATATAATGTGTTAACAGAGTCTTAAAATCAATATACCATGAATTAGCAGTCAGCAGAGAACAGCCAGATGACAGGGGGAATATGATTCATTTCTTAGAATGACTCAGATCTCAGGCAGCTCGTTGAGCGGAATATTTGGAGATTGTGAATAGAGTTAAAAGAAATTCCTTTAATTTGATCTGGAAGTGTGTTTATGACAGACATAAAGCACTTGAATTCTACTGAGGATTTCCTCTTTGCTGCAGTCGTCCTGACTCTGCTCTTTACAGCTGTTCTTTAAGTGCTGACTGCTGAGCCAGACAAGCCAGTCCTCTTACACCTTAATGCATGGAAATGAAGTTTCCAGTTCTAGATGAGTAATTAGATAACCCAGCACTGACGATGTAATGATAATGAAGTGGAGAGGAAAGGATCCCTCAATAATCAGATCCTTTTCAGGCATTTAAAAGAAAATGCATTTTGATGTTTTTTCAAAAGACACTCAGCTGCCTTATTCTACCTCTTTCCTTTCCTTCGTTTCAGCTTAAAAATTACAGTTTTTTCATTAGACAAACAACATCCATAGGTGCTCTGGATGCAAACGAATGTGGATTGCCTTAATATGGGAAGTGACAGCCTCTGGCATTTGTCTGAATATTAATGCTGAATCAGATGGAGAAATCATTATGGCTGATGGTTTTGGTTATTAAGTTTAAAATGTCAGAAGCCTGAGTTTAAGCTTTCGTGACAGCAACAAATGTTTTGTAATTTTTTTAATGCTTAACTTTCAATTTAAATTCAAATTTCCACTTCTTTTTTGTCTTATTTTTTGGGCTTTCAAGTGTCCAGGAACTTTTCTTTTTGGTGGACTGGGAGAAATCTGAAATCCATGTTGAACTGGGAGAAAACTCCTGCTATCTGTAGTTGCAGCTAACACCTTCGCTTTTTGTGCTATTGGCCCATCTCTTTTTCTCCTGGGATCATATGGGAGAACCTTTTCAGAGGGGCTCATGGCCAGTTTTTTTGAGTACTCCCAGCCTGGGCCAGATTTCCAGAGCAGCATCCTGCAGTTCCCACTGTTGTGTTTACAGACAGATGTTCAACAAAGCTCTCAAGCTGTTGAGTTCTTTTGAAAACCCGGCCACATATTTCTGTGTTGGCTTCGGATATAAAAACCGGGCACTGGTGCTCTGTGGTTGAGCTCTTCTGCTATTTCTGACCTCCGAGGACATGTCTGGAAGTTCTGGGGATGCTTCTTGAGGACTGAAAGCTGGCAGAGAGGTCTGGAAGTCTGGGCAGTCTCACCTGGCATGGAAGTGGGTTTTGGAAGACACAAAAAGACTTTGGAATGTGACTTGGTCCTCATCAATGAAAGGTGTGCTTGTGTCTCCCACGAAGTTCTGTCCACCCAGCCAGGCCAAACGTAGGCTCTGTGAAGCCCTGGATCCAAAGTGCTGCTCTTAATTTCCATGGGGCATATTTCCCACCTGTTAGTGACCTCCTGGGTCTGCAAGTTCTGTAGAAAACCCCTGAGCCCTTCAACAAAACAGGCATGAATGTCAGATTTAAAGAGAGGAACGAACTCAGGCTCAGAGGGAAACGCTCCTGATGGAGCAGAGGAGAATGAACGGCTCCTTTTGCAGAGTCTTGGGAGACGCCCATGCTCGGCAAGAGAAGGGAGAATCCATCTGCCGAGAATGGGAGGGCAGTTCTGCCTTCTGTCAGAGATTAATAACTCAGTAACCTCGGTGGGAAGCCTGACAGGTACAACCACAACAGCAGGAAACTCCAGCAGTGTGCTTTTGAGCATCTCATCCCTCAGCCTTCCCATGCCGAGCCTCCTGCCTTACAAACTGGAGTTGCTGTGCTTGGAGCGAGATCAGCACTGGATCCTGCCAGGCATTCCCACACCAACACTTCTCCAGCCCCACAGCTTTTGCTGGGAGTGGTGGCAGGTCCTCAGATGGGAAATATCAGCTCTGCTTTTAGGTAACAGAGCCAGAAGCACCAAAGTGGCTTAGAAGCTGAAGTCCGCAGCACTTCTGACTGCTGTGCAGTCTCTAAATTGCTTTGACTTTTGGAAAGTCTGGGGCTATTCAGATGTTTGTTTCCTTCTAAAAACATTCCTGTTGGTGTTTAACGAGTGTAGTATATTCCCTCTTTGGGATGTTGGAGTGAGTTAACAGTTCCATTCCCTTGTGTAAGGCAGAGGAGAACTGAAGACCCATCCCTTGTCCACATCTTGGCAGAAAATCTTTATTTTCATAGAAAATGTGAAGATTTCTTGCTCAGGTGCCTGTTCCCTATTTTAATTCTGTTTTACTCCTCCCCCTTCTAAAACTTTTAATTTGATTGGGGAGGAGAGGGGAATGGCTTTTTCTTTCCCACTTTTTGTGGCAGAAGAAGGGGGATGGAGACCAGCTTTCTTGGATTCTTATATTCAAAATAGCTATAAATAATTAGTTACAGAGACCTAGCTTCCCCCTCCTTTTAAGGCCTAATTTAAGTTCTTTATCAAAATGATTTAAAATGCCTTTCTCAGTGGGAAACTATATTTCAGAGCTTTTATTTATTATACTTCTCAAAAAGTGTGTTTTTAATGCACATCCTGACTTTCTGCCAAAACTCTCCACTGTAACATTGGGATTGCAGCAACCCTTTGTATAGGGAGTTATATTTATTGGATTTTTACATATTGATAGAGAGCAATTCATCTAAATAAATCATACACGGAATTGGCACATAAATCTCCCAGTCTTCACTACTCACTGTACTATATTACCATCCTGACAACCTTGCCTCAAATACAGAAAAACTTTCCTCTTGGTTTACTTTTTTCTAGTCCCCTTAAAGAGTCAATGACTTTCTGGGGCTGCATAGCTTGGTTGTTGCTGTGAGCTGTAGAATTTGGGCTGTGGATTTTGTTTTATGCTGTAGGGACAGGACAACATCACTGCATTTTAAAGGAGGGCAAAGAGCCTTGAACTCTGCAAAATGTGTGAGGATCATAATGTAGTAAGCAAAGGCAGATTTCATGGTAGATGGCTGAATAGCTGAATATTTTAGCATTATGAGCCCATTATGGCACTGAGAGGAGACTTCTTTCTTCTGGTTTAAAAAGCACGATGTCTCTCGTGCTGGATGGCTGGTTTGAGGAGCGCAGTTTGCTTCAGCAGTTTCAGGGCTTCCAGATTAGGTGTGTATGTGTAGGTTGGATCCCTCCATTCCGGGACACCCTCTCTCCCCCTCCCAAATTGTTTCCTGATTTCTGAGCAGAAGCTGCATATGAGATAGTCTGGGCCTAATTATTTTCAGCAAATCCAAAACCATGAGCCGGGTCATGGATGGGGACAATTCAGTGTAATCCTCTGGCAGCTCACACCAGCGGAAGCTCTGCCTGGCTGTGTTTTGAATCCCTGTCATTACAAGTCCCAGGGACATGACAGCCTTCTCTAAAAACTCAAGATCAGTCTTTCCCAGTGAAGGTTTAAGGGCTGTGGCTTTCCAAAGGGATTTTGTAGTACTGGGCCCATCACTCCAGAAGGCTCTGGTCTTTCTGACAAAAGGGCTCTGACATCCAGGCAGTACTCTTGAAAGTTCAGAGTTTGGAAAGTCAGAGCTCTGTAAGAAATCATTACAATAAAAGGTAGAACAGATTCTAGCAAGTGTTCAATCACCCAGCACGGTGCCACTTAGAGGCAGAAGACCTTAAAACAACCAGCAAGATGCCTGCAGAAGAAGCCTCTGCGCCAGCTCTGGCACTCTGTGCCTGTCATTCCACTCTGTGCCTGCCATTCCACGCCTTTCATCCGAGGTAAGTTCGGCAGAGGGGCTGGGGACAGGCTGGGTCAGCTCAGCCTGGGCACTGCTGATGTGTGACGGCCACAGCCATCACTTTATTTAGTAGAAGAAAATAGAAGGAATCCAATTAAATGCTAAGATAATTTTTCTGATTGAAAAACAAATATCTTATATGAGGATGCTTCATGTAGAAATAGGGAAACAGGCACAAAGGCACAGTGACCTGCAGGAGGCCATCAGTGACACTGTTGTCAGCATTCACCCCTGACTGGTGTCCAGCTACTGCCATCTCCAGGATCTGTCATTGCAAGCATGTTTGGAGAAGAAAACAAACAAGGAGACCCTCCTTTTTTAAAAATCCTTCTTAAAATGCCCCACTAGTACAGACTATTCCTATGGGGAAAGGGGATAATCCAGCCCTGCCCACTGTCCCAGTGTCTCGTGTTGTATCAGCAGTCCCCGGATTTATGGGCAGCTCTGTCAGGCCCTCCTCTGGCCCACTCTGTAAAAGGGGACAGGATTAGAGACTTCAGCAGGGACAGGGTGAGATGGGATATTGGGAAGAAATCCTTCCTGTGAGGGTGGTGAGACCCTGGCACAAGGTGCCCAGAGGAGCTGTGGCTGCCCCATCCCTGGCAGTGTCCAAGGCCAGGTTGGATGGGGCTGGGAGCAACCTGGGACAGCAGCCTGGAAGGTGTCCCTGCCCATGGCAGGGGGTGGAAATTCATGATCTTTAAGGTCTCTTCCAACCCAAACAATTCTGATTCTTTGATGGCTGGTAATTTTAATGAATGATGGTTCTGTCACTTTCCATATTAAATTCAAACACATTGTTTACACTCTACCTTAAAAAAATCATTAAATGGCAGAATTTTTAAAAACACATGTAAACTTGCCTCAGAAGAACAAATTTGTTTGGATGCTAAACAAAAATTCTAGGTTTATTTCCATTTTTTCTTTTTTTTACTTGAAATCTGTGTGCATGTCATAAAATATTCCTGTGTACTTTCAAGAATAATTGAAGCGTATGTACCCAAAATGTAATACTTTTCATAATGGTTTCAGACTAAATTATCCATTATATGGGACTAACACATAAAAGCCTTCCTCTACATCAAGTGATAGATCAAAGGGAGGCACGATGGCTTGTCCACATGCACAAACCACACCTCTCAGATTCTGAGAACAAGGATATGCCGTCTGCATTTTAACTACATCTCCATGACATGAAACAGTATTCCTGCGTCTCCTACTGCGGGAGAGTCAGGTAGTCCTGGCTACAAAGATTTCCTTTTACATTTCTCCCTCTTTTTTTTTTTTTCTTTTGTTCCATAATACAGATGAGATTTCAGTGACTAGTCCTGGGTGAGTCTAATTTGAAAACTAAACTTCTCTCAGTTCCTCCCAGGGATATGTGGGAACCTCTCGGGAGGAACTGCGGTTCTCAGTCCTTGGGTGGTAAATCCAGGGACCCAAACCCCAGTCCTACATCCTGGGGGGTGGGTGCTGGTGGAGACGTGTCCCTGCACAATTCCCAGTAGCTTCAGTGGGCACAGCATGAGGATTGATGTGTCCCTGTTCCATGGGTCCCTGGCTTTCTGCATTCTGTAGTGGTTGGTGCACAGTGTTGTGCATCAGACCCTTCTCCTCTTGACTGGCTTGCTTGTTGAACTCAGATGTATTTAAAACTTCCTGTGCCTCATTTTTCTATCTGCACAATTAATCTAGTAATATTTCCATCCTTGTAAGGATTCTTAATTACTTTGTCTACCTAAAGTCCTTTCCTTCAAGTGGATGATGCGAGGGAGACAAATTCTGAGTGTTATTGCTGGTGAGCATTAATGGATCACTCTCAGGTAGAGATCCAACTGTCCCAGCTTTTGGATTGTTTTGCTCTGAGTTTTTCTCACTATCTCTTCATAAGAAATGCAAACTTACTGGCTTAGTAGCATGATTAAAGATGTTTGTGTTTGGAATTTGACTGCAGTAAGAGACTGAAGATGTATAGTTTCATTTAAGTGCATGTCTAGATCTAGTCTCCCAGCCAGTAGATTGGATTTTAGCCCAATTATTCCCATTAGCATCTGGTTTCCAAGCACTGATATACTACTGTGATCAGGGAATAAAATTCCTTAAAGTAACCTCCCCTCACTGAAATGTAAAGGTACCTTTTATTTTTGTCGGGGCTGCTAAAAACATGAAGTGCACTGGGGAAGTGCTGAGTTGAGGCACCAGAAGAAGAGGCTGTGATCATGGAAAGGCTGAAACTTCTCCTCTGATCATTTCTGACAGCTCAGAGTGGTTCTTCCACAATTGGAACCACTTGTGCTGCTTATTAATATAATGAAACTTATCCTCCAGCAAAAACAGAACCAACGGCTGACACAGGAGTGGAGGGAGAGGCTGAAATGTGATCTGCTTCGGGGTCTCTTAAAGATGATGGAAGGCAAATAAAATCCAGTCTGCTTCCTACCTCCATTACAACTCCCACTCCCAGCCTGTCCTCACGAGCTAAAATGGAATAATGGCTCCTTCCAGAGCCAAGCCATCCATCCCCCAGTACAGCTGAATGGCCTCTATAATGGTGTTGGGCACCACAGCCTGTTTTGGTACCTTCCCTAATCTCAGAAATTCTTTACTTTGATTCCACTGGGTGCTGGATTAACCCTCTAAAATGTCTCTTATTTCTTCAGGAGTAGATTTCTTTGGTTAGGTATTTTGGGGTTTTTTTATAATTGTTTTTCAGGTTAAAAATATTTCCGTACAGTACTTCAGAAAAGCTCAGTGTTTGGTACATCTTCATCGTGGAGATAACCATAAGAAAAGAAAAACATTAATTTTTCCATTGGCAGTAGATTAGAAAAACAGTCATAACTCTGCATTTAATAGGATTGCTCAACACCAGGAGGGTGATCATGAGATGTGGAGTGAAAAAAAATACTATAATGATTAAAAAAAGATCAAAAAAAACCCCAAACCTGAGGTCTTCAGGCTTTTCAAGGAGTAGATAGGAAAGCAGCTGAACAGAACTGCAAGGGTAAGCAGGGCAAAATGTCAGAGTTGATTTTACTCATTACATTTAAGTGGAAAATAAGGGATGAAAGTTTAGTTTAAGAAAAATTAAGGAAATACCCAAGAATGAGTTTACAAAGTGCAATATTTTCTCTCAAAGCCGTAGGGTTAGCAGGTTGGTATCCAGCATCTGTGACTGATTAGGGGCATTTGAGATGGCAGGTGGCTTTAGGAAATGGAAACCTTACAGGGCTTTACAAATACTTTCTGTAGTTAGGCGAAGTTATTTGATTTATTCTCACTGGTTCTCATTGAATAGCCTGGTTTAAAATCTATCAACTTGTCTTAATCCATGTTAATATTTTCTTATAGACACAGTGTTGTGAAAATTCTCCAATCGGATTCTGTAGAGTTGCCCCGGAGAATAATAGAGTTACTCGGTTTACACCACTGAGGGCTGTGTTAAGGTGAAAAACATAAATCATGGCATTTAAAAATGCCAGCCAAATCTTTTAGACAGTAATGAGATCAAGAACCAGATCTGATCATATTTGCTCCTGACAATTTTAAATACGCCTATAATTCCACTTGTTTCCCCGCTGTGTGGTCATGTTGAAATCGCCTGTCCATAGCAAGAAGCCAAAGCCCCAAAAAACTCCTCAGCAGGGTGAGGGGTGGAATGATCTGCTGATCAGTTCACACTGTTGGAAAAGGAGCAGGAAAAGGCAACCATGCGTCTCTTTGCTCTGGTCCCCAGGCCACGAGCTACAGGGAGGCCATGCAAGAGGCAGGGAGACACGAGAGCTTATGGCTCTCCTCTTTGGGTTTGGATGGCAACCAAAATTCATCACTGGGAAGAAACGTTTGGAAGAGATGCTGAAGACAAGAAAGTAAACCCATGGCTGGAGCTACTCCACAAGTCAAGCCAATGTACAACAACTGGCTCCTTAAAAAAGGATAACAATAGGTAAAACAGAATTTGTAGCTGCAGGAAGTGCAGCCATAATGTGATTCAGGGCAAGTGGAGTTAAAACTCTCAATGAGCTTTCCCAAAAAACATTCCTGGGGAATAACACAAGGAGCAAATACTGCAGAAGCTCCAGCACAGGTTTGTTATTACTAGGAAAGAAAAATCAGCATTTGGCCAAACCTTTCCATTATCTGATATTGTAAAATGAGTCCTGCAGTGCTGTCTGGGATGCTCTAACCTCGGCACTGGTCCAGACCCATTTCCAGCTATGGATTGTGTGTCTGTCTCTGTTTGTGTGTTCTTCTGCAGATTTATTTTAAATCACCCTTCCTGAAGCTGCCCAGCATCCTGATTTATAGGATTTTACTAAGCTTTACATAGCCTTTACTAAGTATGTTTTACTACTTTGTATTATTTTCCAAAAAAAATGGGTTTTATTGGACAAGGGTTCAAACGTAGCTGCATAATGTTTGTTTTACGGATTTTGTATTAAACCACTTTAACACGTTTGTAGACCTGAGGAACTCAGCAAATACTGTGAAGGAAATGCCCTGAGCTTCATCTTGCTGCTTTGAACTGAGCACAGTGAACTTTGCCTGGTTACTGAGCTGACACGTGAACAACCTATTTGCAATTCAGAGAGAGTGAGCGAGAGAGAGAATAGGGGGGACTGATCCTGCTTTTACCAAAGCCAAAGGAAATCCTACTGCTGACTGCAGCAAGACCAGCAGCAAAATCATAATGACTATTAAAGATGGTATTTCACAAGTACAGTAATGTGACAATCCTGATAAAGTGGTGGTTTTTCCAGAGGCACCATCTGAATTAATAGGGTCTTTCCAACTAGCTCTCCTTGAAATGGGTTTCAAAAGGTAAAATAAATTTTTAAAAAAAAAAGGTCTCTAGGATATTTTACTTTGTCAGGATTTTTATTCATTTAATAAATAGCTGTTATATTTTGAAGTCCCTTTTTATTTTTTTTCATCATTGTCATCTTCTCCTTCTTTATTGTAGCATGAGTAATCTAATTTTTCTGCATAGCATGTTGCAGTTTGATAGACAGGTCTCTGAGGGAAGCCTTATGTGTCAGCATCAGTGAAAATGACTTCTGAGGTTGGCTCACACCCCCACGCGAGCGCGGAATCCAAATCACCCCAGAGTTACGCATCCGCCTGCCCCACGCCTCGCTGCTGGATAATGTATTCATTTGCCTCTGGCAAAAAAGAAGTGAGATCCTCCATTGCATACTGATGTCATGTGGAAGGAGCCATAATTGGGACTGGTCACGTGTCGCAGGCACTGTGAGCTGCTGCTTCTTGCTGTCCGCAGAATAAAGTTCAGGTCTCTGGATCTGTACCCACAGACAGGGTGTGCTCCGAGGACATGCAGGGCGTGGAGACCCAGCAATGCAGGCACGTATTTCACCAAAAAAAGGAAATGCAAAGAGGTTGCAGGCACCCAGGTCTATCTTTTTTCTCCAGAATCCCATCATAGTGGCAGGAGATTTGTATTTGGCTCCATCACTACTTCAGTTTATCAATAATAATTAATGACTTGTGCAATTGCATTTCCCACTTTAATCAAGAACAGATATTTCCAATTCAGAGTTGCAGCAAGAAAACATCCACAAATGGCCTGCCCTGTCTTTTTTCTTTCACAGGCAGATGCAGACAGGGAGAGAAAGACTTTTTGCTTCAGGTGTATATAAACCTTTACAGCTTCACTTCCAAAAGGACTCTTCAGGACTGAACCTCCCAAGTTACATGTCTCATGCCCTCCTCCCAGAAAATAATTTGGGTCCCAAGTATTAGAAATCATCATGTGAAGCCTGCTGAACGGATGGGAAGAAAATCCAGTGATTCATCTGTTTTCAATTATGCCCCCAGGAGCACTCCTGCCCTTTCTTCCTGCTTCTTCTAATAGCTGGAGAAGTTTCAGATCTGCTGCGGCTCTGGATGGTCTGCCACTGATTTCTGGGGATTTGGATCAATGCTCTTTGACTCAGTTTCCCTGTCTGTAAACAAGACCTTTAGTAAGGGCAAGGAGTCTCCAGGGAATGGAAGAGATGCTGAGCACCTGGGATGAAAGCTGCTGCTACCTGGTAATTCCATAACTGCTGGCAGTGACAGTAGAGCTGAACCTGCAGCCATGAAATACAGCTGTCATTTCTGATTTCAGTGTCATCCCACCTCCAGGTAAGGAAATGGAGCTTATTTTGGGACAAACCCTCCACATTCTATCTTCTTAACCTTCAGTCTGGATAGCTGTAAAGATGAACAGAAGAATTTTATGCATAACATTTTAACTTGGCTTGATGTGCTTCCCAGTAGCATGTAAATAAACTGCCTGATTCGGAGCACTCTGTTCCTGACATATAACCTACTGCTCATTTAGCAGATTTAATTTTGCAGGCTTTGTGCATTTTTTATGTGACAATGATGATGTGAGGAGGCATGTCTTTATCACAGAAAGCCAACAGCACAGACTCTTTTTTACAAAAGTCCCTTCTTGCTGCTCCTTCAGAGCAGGAGCCTGAGATAATTCTAGCACAGGGTGAGCCATCTGTGACATGGGGCACTTTTACTTGCAAACTTTATAACTCTTAATTGCTGCTGTATTTCCTGGCACTGTCAAGTAATAATGTCAGTAGATATCAAATCTTAAGTACATAGGACTCAATTATGATCTTGCAGAACACAGAGGCTGCTCAAATCCAGTCCAGACTGTGAACTCACAATCTGCTGTTTACTTAAAGTATATAGAAAGCACTTGACCTCTTCTCAGTGGCATCCATGTGGAAACACTCGACAATAGAGGCCTTCCTTGGTTTTCTTAGGAATCATGTTTCGACATTTTTATCTCCTTTAATTAAGGTCAACGGTCATACACTCTCACTTCTCTCCTCACCCCACTCTTCCAAAATTGCAGGCACTTACCCAGCTCCAGTTACCCTGAATGAAACAAACTGGGCCCAATCTGTGAGTACACAATTCCGGGGGGGAATGAAGAGAGTCACGGAGATTTGAGGCTTTGCTGAACCAAGTGCTGTGTCTGAGCCCTCGTGTTCACGTGCTCCTTCACCACGACGAGCAGCAGAGTCTGATAGTCAGAAGCAAACAGTAGGCGGGGGGTAGGATTGCTGCAAATGTAATTCCACTATGAGAATATTTCCTAACCCGCAGCACATGTTCCCACCCAGTGGGGAAGGTGTGAGCGAGTTCTGAAGGAGGACAGCGAGAGCGAATCTCATCTCCCTTTGCAACACTGTAAGTGCTAATTGCAGGCGGGGAGGAAGGGTGTAGCTGGTAGACGTCTCAGAGAAAGCCTGGGGAATACAGCACAAGGGCTCATGTTGCCATTGTTGAAGAAACCCAGGAGTGCTTCACATCCCAGCATCCCTGGGAAGATTCACTTCGATGCTGCTGTGCTTTGTCTCCAGCCCTGGCTGCCTCTTCTTGAAAACCCTCATCGTACTCGGCGGGGCACTTCCCAGGAATGCCAATGCTCCAGCCAAGGCCATTGTGTCAGGATGCAAAGGATACCTCCAAGCCCACCGTCAAGGCTGAGAGCACATCCCACTGAATCAGGGGCATGTGGGGACTGGATTTATCATTAGAACACCCCGGTAGCTTTTCAGAGCAGTGTACATCCTGCTTAGTAATTACCTTTTCTCTACTAAAAAGATTATTTCTTTTCATTATTATTGTTGAGTAGGTGGCAGCTATGAATGGCTAACAATGGAAGGGAGAAGTTGATGAAATAAAACTCTATGCTTTTAGAAGTCATTTTACATATGTAAAAACAAAATTGGGCCAGGCAGCTGCAGACCTTGGTATTATTTAGGCTTGTGCCTAAAGATGCATTGCACCCTTTCCCTTTAAACTGACTTGCTCTCATTTCTCACACAGAGCAGAATATCATTTCCAGAAAAGAGCTAATGCTGTCCTTTTCCTTTTATATGTTAAAAAAAAAAAAAAAAAAGAAAACCAGAACAAAACTAACAAAACTAACAGAGTTGTGCCCTAAGTGAGATTGTCTTGACCCTTTGCAAAGGCAGGTCTGCAAGCCAGATCCTCAGAGCCTCTGTCAGCACATGCTTCCAGCATAACTCCTTTGCTCATGCTGAGCTCAGCCGTGGGTGCAGGATCAGGGCACCTGTTCTCTGTAGAGAATAACTACCCCAAAAAATGATTTTTGGTCTTCTTTCTCCCTTCTATACCGTTTTTTCAAGTAGCTGAAAAATGCGTGTTTGTTCCTCAGGGCGGAGCAGGGCAGGCTGTGCTGCAGGTCGTGCAGTACCATGGGTTCCTCACCCCAATGGTGTGGGGATTGCATCCATAATTTCCAAGCACCAGGGAGATGTGTCAGAGTGATCTGACAACCCGAAGAGATGAGTTTTTCATGTAAAAGTAGAAAGTTATTAGCTCCCAAAATGTCTCTTGGCAGCAGCAGGACAGCAAGTGCTGCCACGGGGAAGGCAGGTGCTGGGCCAGCACAGCCCTGCAAAAGGTTTTGTATTGTCACATATTGGAGAATAGTGGAATAAAAACCAAGGATTTTTATTCCTGAAAGAGCTCAGTCACTCATGCCACAAGGAAGATTATGTTTAATTAAATATTGAACCCCTTTATATATCTGTACCAGGCTCTGAATCACACTCCCTCTCCTTACAGCCAGAGGACATTCCCACATCTTCAAAGATTTTACAAATGAGGCTAGTTGAGAGTTTCATTTCCCCTGGAACTGAACTTGAGCTACTTTGGAGCTGGAAACCAACAACTCTTGAAAATCCCTCTTTCAGCAGAACAGGCCAGGAAGAGAAAAAATATACAGTATATCCCAGCAGTGAGCTACAGGATGACTTTTTAATAGCAGACAAACTACATTATTATTTAGTACCTGTGCTTTGTTGCCATGTTGCAGGGCAGGTTACACCTCTTCCACAGTTCTGTAAAGGATCCTTGCACTACAGTTACTCCTTGTTTGATTCCTACAACACTTTCCTGACTCCTTTTCGGGGAAACTTTCATATTCCTGCTAAAATTTAGTCACTGGGGACTGCTTAGACATCCTCAGACCCCCCTTGGATTTAAACTCCATCTTTTTTGCGAGTATGCTGTGAGTTTTCATCATTGCTGGGATATGTGTTATCTTGCTCAATTGAATTTAATTTGGTCTCAATTTGCATATTCTCGTCCTGGGCTGAATCCATCAAGATTTTCCCATGACACATTTTGCCTCTGCTGTTCCCATGACACATGTTCCTTCTGCTGTGGCAAGATCTACTTTGTGGATTCATCTTTTCTTTCGAGAAAAGTGAGACTGTTTTTTCCAAAGTTCAGGTTCTCACCGTCAGGATTTTCTGTGCCTTCCCAGATCTGCAGTGATGTCAGTTCACACACGATCTTTCTCAGTTCGGCAGGGATGAAACTCAAAATCCTTTCTCACTTCAGTCTCTCAGCTGGCTTGAGCAAAGGGTTGTGGTTTGTGCTGTGTCATCTGCTTGCTGTTGGGTGTTTGGGGCTTGCTTGAAGCCATTTCTACAATCAAAAGACTACATTTTAAATACCAGCCAAAGACTGGGCACGTGTGTACAGCATTAGGACCCCTTTTCAAAGCACACCTTTGGGTGAGTCACTTGACCTGTCTGTGCCTCAGTTCTCCATTTATAACAGAGGAAAATAATATTAATGTAAGTCTAACTTTCTTCAGATACCGCGAGGCTCAGTGCACGACCAGAGGTGATGTTCTCTGGTATTACAGTAATAGGGGTCACAGGAGCTCGATGGAAAAGTAAAGCAGAAGCTAGTTAAGACTTTCTCAGCTGCAAAGTATTAGTGTTCATTTTTAAATCTCTGGCTCTTGGCAAATTGGGAGAGTTACTAACCTGTAGCGTTTAAAAAAAAAAAAAAAAAAAAAGGCAAAGCAGCTGAAAACAAGGGTGTTAGCAAGTCTGGCAGCACAGCAGCACAGTGCACCTTATCTCTATCCTGGTGGAAAATCAAAGGCACATTTCCAGCTGTGCCCGTGAGCACTGTTTGGTCACTGAACAAAGCAACTGGCACCTCGTATCCAACCCACAGAATGATCACAGCCTGCTTCAGGTGCCCAAACAAGTGCAGAAATGAGCTCCATGCACAGAACTCATTGTTATTCAATCAAGCCTTTAATTGTAAATGTTTTAAGCAAGGAATTCTCTGTTTTATGAAAGTGTGCTCAGCATTACTCCGCCACAGACATCTGTCATTCAGCAGGCGCCACCCAATAAAAGTGCTTAAAACGTTCTGTTCCTCAATTAAAATATAAACCAGAGCTGTTTAAGGGCTTTTACGAGGTGATTTCTATTTACCTGACAGATTTCCACACTGGAGGAGCACAAAGCAGGATTTCAGTTTCTGATCAGAAGTGATGGCTCTGCAAAATAGTAAAGCTTCAATTGTTTTAATTTATTTTTTTTTGGTTTTGGATTTTTTTGTTTGTTTGGTTTTTTTTTTATTCATGCAGGAATAGTAAAAATCCATGAAGAAGAAAGGAATTCCTTTGCCAGATAAAAACTAGGAAGAACTAGGAAGGGTCATTGCTGACCATACATGCTGTGCTCCCCAAAAGGAGCCAGAAAGCTTTGGCTCTGGAGAAACTGGGATCCAGGATGAACTCCAGGAGCCTGTACCAGCACCTGCTAATCTTTTCTTCCAAATTTCATCCGACAAAAGCCAGGGAAAAGGGTGCTCTGCTCTGGTCTGAAACAACCTCTTATTAAGAGAAATAAGACCATGGCTAGACAAAATCTCCCATTTTCCCCCATGAAACACTGCATGAATTCTCTCCTGGTTATTGCCCTGCAGATGGATATTTCATCTCCCATCCTGCCTTACTATGGCTCTCAACAAAGATCTTTCTTTTTAGCCTCCCACTACTCAAGCAGGAGTGGATGTTACATGGAAAACAAGTATTTCCACAAAAGAAACCCTCTATTTCTTGTTCCAGAGCCTCAGAAACTCACCTTCAGTGGCAGGAGAGATGCAGAAAAGGCTTTGCTGTGTGTTATGCTTTGTACAATGAGCTGATCTGTGGTCTCCTGTGCTCCATGATGACCTGCCAGAGGTCATCACTTCAGTGCACCTGGTCAGCATCAGGATGGAGGACAATGGCACTGTCAGGAGAAGATTTTACTCATGCAAGACAAAGCTTTCAGCACCAAACCTTAAACCTTCTGGGTTTGCCAGGTATCAGTATTTTTTGGACCAGCTTGCTGCAGCTGTTTTTGGGTGCCTGCAGCTCCACAGAACCTCACAGCAATACAAACTGAGATTCCACATCACACCAACCCAGCCCAGGAAACACAGGCTTCTCCCAGGAGTTTCAGGTATCCAGTGTTCATCCTCCCACGCCTCACTGAAGAGACAAAATTGCCTGTGCTAGAGGTAAAAATAATTGCTGATGCTAAGCCTCGAGTTGGTTAGTCTCTGCTGAGCTGCCTCATTAGATTCTTCCAGGAGAAACGTTAATTCCCTTTTAAAATTAAGGAGAAGCAAACAGCAACTAAACAAAACAGGTAAAAAAAACAGCTCCTGGATTTTGCACCACAGGTATTCAGAGGAGGCTTTCTGCCTTGAACCACACTGCTTGGAAAATGCTGTGAAATCTTCTGTTCGTCAGCTCAGTCCGGTGTGTGTGTTTTGTGTCTCTCCAGCAGCAGCATGAGTTAAGGATGAGGCATTAGCCCTTGTTGCGATCCCCCCACTGTCAGCTCAAGTCAGATTCTTCCCCGTATTTATATGTTCCCTTTTGTAGGTGTATCGATTATACAAGTGCTTGGGCACTCAATACAGCCACACAATGGAGGAAAGTGTCCAGGTTAGCACGGAACTGCACATGTGCTGAGCACGCCAGGGGACAGGAGTAAATAGTGACATGTACAATTCAAAAACATGTCTTAAGAGCTTTCTGTTTGGCTGCCCAGCAATTAAAAATAAAACCTGCAGTTCAATTTCCATGGTGTAGCAACCAAAGTTTGTCAGAGTTATTCTTAGCCATGGCAGAATTGCCACCTTCAGGCCATTTCTGAACACACCAGATTATTCCATGATAATCCAAAATCCAGCACAAACTCCTCCTTCCCCTCTGTTCATTTTACCCTCTGCATTATGAATGCTCTGGGTAAGGGCTGCATGTTTCACAGGGGGCTTGGTATCACAGAAAGCTGGTTGTTGATCTCTGGATGCCTGCAGGCCAGCAATCTGTGCTACAAGTTACCCCTCTTAAAAAAAAAAAAAAAAGAACCAAAAAAAGAAGACAAGTGGATAAAACTGATACAAGCATCTGTAACAAGCTAATTGGACCCTTGTGGGCAACACAGCAGATACAAAATTAAAACAAACAAAACATCTCATTGTACAACTGTACTTCCAGGACCACTATCACAAAGGGATCCGTCTGGATTTTTATTTTAGTTTTGTTTTGTTTAAAAGGACCTAATTATGGCCAGAGCTGGAGTATCACAAGTCTGTTTTCATCTATAAAGAAAGGATATTTTGCCTCTGAACCTGAGAAATTGTTAGAAGTTGGTAATTAGTATGACTTGTTAATAGAGTTTGGCTGTGATTAAGCTGTGATTGAGTGTGAGTTTGGTTCTTGTCAATGCGAATGCCTGTAAGGTTGAGAGATGTTTAATGAGACACCTGTTGTCAGCAGCACCCGGTGGGCTTTGTTGCGCCTGATTGGAATTTGTACGGCGGAGCAGGAGCGGCAGCGCTGAAACGCAGCAGCAGCAGCAGCAGCAGCAGCAGCAGCAGCAGCAGGCGGCACAGCCCCAGCTGCAGGATCACTGGTTACAGCAAAATGTCCAAGAGAAACAGAGGATCGGACCCACAGGGAACGTCCATCCAGCTGCAAGGGCTGCTTTGTGGTGGGAGCAGGCTTGCAGCCTTCAGTACAGACCGATCCTGCTCCAGGGAAAGCTCCAGGGATGCTCCATGTCCCACAGGTCACGGTGCCTGGGGTGATCCATCCATCCGGCCAGGCAGTTACAGCTGACTTGGACAGTGCAGCAGGCAGAAACATTGACATCTTCATTTAGTCACGAGGGGATGGCGGCCTGTGCCACCGTGTGATGGCGGGTCTTTGGGAGATGGCAAGAAGCAGATGCAGCCATGCAGGCTTGAGCCCCTCTACCCCCCAGAAATGTCCAGCCCACGGACAGCTGGCAAAAGTGGGGCTCTTTAATTTGTGGCATTGACGAAGAAAGGTTCTGCACAGCCCAGCCCTTGCTCATCCTTCCCCTTGGACATTTTCCTCAAGGGAAAATGTCCCACTGAGTGACTTGGTACCTCTTGGCCTTTGGACAGAGAAAGTTTCATTCATAGATTACATTTTTGTCTCAAAAATCAGCATAATTTTCCACGACTCCATATAACCACTTCCCACACCAAAACCCAGGCCTGATGACAAATTTGTGCACTGGAACTATGTACATAACATATTATTTCCCCCTGAAAATCTATTAAACATTTTCAAGCAACTGCAAACAAAAAGCCAAAGAAGCTGGAAGCAATCACACCGGCCACTGTCAGAGTCTTAATGTGAAATGCCTGAGCTGGGAACAGGAGCAGAAACACTTCAGCTCATGGAATGTGCCTCGGGAAGGAGCCGTTGGCTTTGTGATGGATCGGAGCAGCCACTGGATGGCATTGCTCTACACGAATGGACCTGCGAACGCAGCACTCGGCACAGGCTGCTGTGCCAAGGAGATTAATTCAGCTCCGAGAGGTTCAGGCCACCGTGACCTTACCAATTCTTTAAATAACATTCAGAGTTCTCTTGGCTGCCTGGCTGGGAGCTCCAGGCACAGAGTTTGGTCAAAGTGAACAAAGCCGACATCCTGAAGCAAACCTATTACTAGGCTGAGTGCATTTGTTTTTCATTTTACGTGAGATCGAATATTCAGCCAGTTTTTGATGGGTTTCCTTCTCATGAGATGGGAAAAGGAATAGTTTGTAATTTCTGACTGTATCAAACCATCACAGGGCAGGCACAAGCCATTTGACTGAAGCCCCAATGCTGAGGACATGCTGGCCAGACAGCTCAGCTCCCCAGGGTTCACGGGGTGGCAGGCAGCTAAGGCTGTTGAGGTGAGCAGGTTATTCCTGTGCAGTGAAAGGAAAAAACCAAAGAAAAAGGAAAACCAGCTGGGTGTCTGGCATGTTCTGCTTTGCTGTGGGCTCCAGAGCATCAAGCCCAGGTTATTATCCCACGTGTGGTGCCGCTCCACGTGACAGCAGCCTCTCAGCACGTGTTAATACAACTTTGTTTTCTGCTACATCACTTATTGACAAGGAATCAGCTGGTGGCCAAATAACCTGATGTTCATATTTTCCCTGGGGTTCTGTGTTTCTTTCATTACTGACACTCTGTATTGGCCTCATTCTTTCAGCAAGTACATGGCCAAGCCAACCTGAGAAAGTCATTGGCCCAGTTCATGCCCAAAAGAAATCTGCTGAGGGCTTTGGAGGTGCAGCAGGATATTTGGAACTGCAGCCCCACAGAAGGTGTATCTGAAGGGGGATTTGTGAGGGTCAGTTGACAGTCATAGCCAGCAAATGTATCTTCAGTCAGGACATAAAATCATCAGGTGAATGCTTGTACATGGGCTGGTAGGAACAGCTGTTCTGGGCACAGACTTCCTATTAGCATTGCCCTGCTTTTGACCAGTCTAATAAATTTAATGATCACAGTCAATTAGACAACTCCAGTTACACTGGGATTAAAATTAAGTAATCACTTCAAGTCCTGCAAAAGCCCCTTCACTCCCAGTTTTCAGTTCTGTACTCAAACCCCTGTGCCCGGCTGCCTTTTTAAGTACTGGAGAGGTAGGATGAAAAAATTGCTATATAAAGTAAATGCTACATTTGTTTTATGACCCCATTTGTCTCCTTTTTCTGGACTGACCTCCCAATTCAAACAACAAGAGAACTGTATCCATCTTGATGTGATGAGCAGTCCATTGGTAAATGCTTTCTGCTGTCAGAAATGCTCTGGCTTGGTGGGAAATTAAGGTTGTATCAGCAGTGGGCTGCTCGGATCCTTCTTTTGGTGGCCTCAGCTCTGCTACAGCAGCTCTAAGAAGAGACCAGAACAACTGGTGGTGATTATCTTTAGGAGCCACTGCTTGAGGCCTCTTGTGTCACCCACGGGAAGACCTCTATGAAGTGACACCAGTGGGATCAGTGGTTTCAATCTCTTCCCATTGATTTAGAGGAAATGGCAATTTCTTCCCAACTTCAGCACTTCAGGTCTGAATATCTTCATTTATTTAGTAAATCTGAATATCTTCATTTATTTAATAGCCAGGAGTGCAAAGACTAAAAGAAGGTGTTTCCTATTGTTCCGACACTGCACAGAAGGCTGTATTTGGAAAAGATCCCCTTGGACCCAGCATTCAGGGGATGGCAGAAATCCCAGCTAGGGTACCCACTGCTGCACTGGCTGTTTTAAGGCAGATCTGTTTTAAGGCAATCACCTGAGCACACAAATTTGCCCTGGATCTTTCTAGAGTCAGGGCAACACTCCAGACCTCCAAAAAGTCAAGGTGACGTCGGAAACTGCAGGGCAGTCCAGAACACTGGTGGGCAAGGAGAATTCAGAAAAAATAAAATTCTAAACTAATTCCAACCCATTACAAAACTATCAGAAAAATTGAACTGTATCTGCTGAAGTGTCTCCTTCTGTTTGGTGGCACAATGTAACAGAGGATCTGTCACTGTCAGCACTGCTCTTGTCTCACTGAAAGCCGTGGTGCCTTTCACAACCACCAAATAAAAATTCAAGCCAGCTGTCCCACCTGCCGGAGCAGCTTCTATTCTGGGCTCCCATGTGCCATAGGTATTGTGCTTATTGATTAGCTGGGGCTTATTGTCCCTTGACATTGTTAGGGAATATTCTCCTGGTTAAAATCACTAGAATTGATACAGGCAGAACATTCCAAGCCAGGAGGGGCTGAGCCAGGCCGTGGCTACTTCTCCAGGTTAGACTGCAGTGGGATCGGCACGAAATGAAAAGAAGCTAAAAAAGGGATTGTTTTGAGAAGTCACCCAAGTCAGAAAAGACTGGGGGCCTCCCTGACTCTGGCTGTCAATAAGGTGTTAGGTAGGGGAAGATTAACACCCTTTAGCAATGACACAGCTGTTCCATTGAAGGTGATAACATGCAATCAGGGGAGGGAAGAGTCTAGCACGGAATAATGAACAGAGCAAGCAAAGATCAGCAAAATGGAAGGTTTTAGCCGAAAAAGTGAAAAAACCCTCTTAAAGCTAATTATTATAGTAGGTATAAATAAGTATTAAAAGACCCAGAGCCTCACTTTAGGTCTGCACAGCGAGCTCAAATATTTACCCCTCTTTCTGAAGTCAGTCTGGCTCCTAGGAAGAAGAAAAATAGTGATAATGTAGAGAATAAAGTCTCTTATCTGCCTTGGCAGTGAGCGTGCAGATAAACACAAAAATCCTTACCCTAAAGACAGCATGTAGCACTGAATCTCTTCCTCTGAAAGCACAGCAAATTGTGATAAGAGTAGGGTTGGGAAGACAATGGATTTAATAGCGGGAGGAACCTAGTATTTTGTCCACTCCTGTCTTCCTTGGAAAGGAATCAGAACAATGAATTTCTCCCTCTAGTGCTAACAGCTAGAAGTAGAAATTACTGTTTTGATACACCTTAAGCTTTGCTGCTGACCTGACTGAGCTTGTCCACTGCATCAGGGACCCCCAGATCAGTAGATTTCCACAGGGGACTGTAAAAACACCGGATGCTTAATGTAGAGTTAATGGTGATAACGCCAGTCAAGGGTGCAGTTCCAGCAGATGTGAGGTCACCATCAAAACCCCTCTGCTCCCCCCGTGCAGGAACAGCATTTCTTTAGCCACATGGCCTGTTCCATGCTTAGATTTTGGCTGGACTTGAGGAAGACGGGGGGTCTAGCTGAGAGATGGAGATCAAAAGAGATCAACCCTTTAAAATGCAGCATGGGTTAAAACTGGTCATGAACCACTATGAAGAAAGCACAGCCTTCAGAGGCAGTGCTGGGGGTGTCAGCTAACACCCATGTGCAGCGAAAATCCAAATCCCATGGCTCTCACTGAGACAGGGAACATTGTAGTTGACCTCTACCAAATCCTTCAGAGCCCTGAATCTCTGCTGGGTAGGAAGTGAGAAGTGCCCATCTCTTCCCTACAGGAATCAGTCCTTTCCCACCTCAGTTTCCACTCCCCATCTCATCAATTACACACAACCCATCTGAACAGGGATTACTGTCAGCCCCCCAGCCCCAAAGGTGGAGGGTCCTGTTCCTCCCTGTTGGACATGGGCCAATCACCCACCTTTGGTCAGACCTGCTCCATGGGAAGCATCCATGTCCTTTTCCCTCCAAACTGCCCCACACAAGCTATTTCAAGGAATAAAGTGAGACAGGCCATGCCACCGGCTCGCAGGGATGTGACAAGAGCTACATCTGTTCGCTCTCCTCGGTGCTCAGGAGCTGTGACATTGCTGTCGGTACAGCCTGAAACAGAACAGGCAGGAGCTCCAGGAAAAGGAGAGGGTCTGGATGGAAACAATAACAACCACAGGGACACCACCAGCACCAGCAGGAGCAAAAATGTTGCTTTACCACTTGTGAGTGCAGCAGAGCATATGGCCAGTCTGGGACTGTTGTCAGCAGCCCAGAATGGGGTAGCTCTGTTCTGGCAAACTCCATTTTTTGTCTTTATGACCAAAGAACAGTTACATGTTGGAAGCTCTGTAGTTGCTAGGGGAAGAGCCATTAATATGCTGGTGACTGAGAAGTCAGCCAAAGCAAGTGCTGAGATAAAATTACTTTTTCCCACTTCTGTTTCATCCTGAGCGTGTCATCCAGTGTGTTTTCTCTGCTCAGGGTACCTCATGCACACTGTGCTGTGCTAACTTCTTTGTCCTTTCTGATTTTATTTTTCACCTTTCCTAGCCATGACTCCAAAGAATACTAATCTGACAGACCAAAAAGACTTCTTATGTCATAAATCCCTACTTACTGCTGCAGACTGCGTTCCTCCCATAAAAAACCCTTTTCTCTAATAGCCTGAAAAGTAAGAATAGCAAATAAAATAATAGGGATGGTGATGGTGAGATCATGCTGCTAAATCAATGTGCGAGACATCCATAGGAAGGTGATCCTACTGAATAATGAATAATTTGGTGATGGGGCTCAGGGGTGCTACCTGGTTCCCAGCACACAACAAGTTAATGTGCTTCTCCCTGCCCAACTCCTGGGAAAACTGTGCATAATCTCATTCCAGAATAGCAATGGGTTTTTTCCCCCCTGTAGTTTTATTCTGCTGGGGCAAGCAGTGCCTCCCGAGGTAAGGCTCTCCCCTCCCACGCTTGCAGCCTGTTTCTCCATACAGATCAGTGCAGCCCTCAAATTTTGTCTGCACAAGGTGACAAGTCCAGTTCTGGAGAGGTTTACTCCAAACCAGAACAAAGTATTCGTATTGCAAAATAAATATATCTGTAAATTTCCTGATTTCATTATATTGTTCACAAAATGATGGAGAGAACACAAGGTGAGCACCTCCTGAGCAGCCTCCCTCCCTCCAGCTCAGTCCCCATCATAAATAACAGTAGAACTATACACAGAAGATTTTTTTCCCCCAAAGCCCTCAGTTTTAAAGCAACTCTTCCCAATTCCCTCCAGTAATTCCCCAGACATGTCCCCTTCCCCCTGCCACACAGCAATATGGCTCCAAACCATTCTTGAATGAAGTCAGCTCTGCTTTGCCTATTGTTTGCTCTAATCCACACCACTTAGAGATATTTTCAAAACTGGGAAACAATACAAAGCCACACTCTGTGTGATCATGAAATACCCTGCAAACACAACTATTCATTAGAAAAAATAGACTAGGCACTACGACTGCCAGCTCCTGACTCTGCTGTGACACAGACACATTTTTTTCCACCAGAGGATTTTTTTTTTTTTTGCATCATGAGATGCCGAAAAAAAAGTCACGAGCAGTTCCTCTGATCAAAAGAAATCTCTGCAAGAGTCTGTGGCTGCTTCACGCCGTCCCTTCATGCCAGCCACTGCTCATTTCACTGAACACTTGCTCTGCTCTACACTTGGCTCTTGAGAAAGTCAGAGCAGATTCGGCACTATACAGTAATACATTGAGAACAAATGTCTTGTTTCTATCAGTGGAAAAGGAATTTAACTATTCCTGGGCCACAGAAAGCTCATATGTAATGCCAGGATCTGTTAATATACAATACCATCAGTATGGATGTACCTGGCCTTGTTCTAGCGCTGATCAGTAGTGTAAAAAAAAAGTTATTAATTTTAAAAATGCCTTGCCTTTATTTAACAGATCAATTAAGGTCTTAAAAAATTATAATAATTACAATAACCAGTATGTCACAAGCTGTTTGGAAACCTTCTCAATCTTAAATTCATTTTCTCTACAGATCTTGTGACTGTTCATTTAATCACAGGGTCAGGGTAGGATTTCAGATGCAGAACTGGGTCCCCTATGTCTGCTCCCTGACCCTATCAGCACCTCCAAACGCACCGAGTGACTTCAGTCTGCTCCACATGCAGATACTGTGCCATAAATAATGAGCCACATAATTATAGTCTGAGTATTGTATCAGTCTTCAAAAGCCAGAAGTGTAGGAGGTGAGTTTTGTGAGGACAGGAACAGCATTTGCTCAATGTACTTGGGATCATTTCAGTCAAACCATGAACGAGAGTGCTTTGGGTTGAAAGATCTACAGAAAAATGCATCTCTGTTCTGCATGAGCCTTGGCTGTTTTTTCCATTGGCTTCCACACTAATTTGGACACAAACCACAAACGCTGACCTTTTCCATTAAAGAAAACAAAAGTGTGTCTCCAAGGAGTGGGAACCATGAAATCAGGAGCTGCAATACAACATTGAGGCTTCTTTTTAGAACACCAAAGAGCAGCTGGGATCCTCAAAGCCCCAGAAGAGCCAGGAATCCTGAACCACCATCCCTACAGCCTGCTGATTTCCAGTGTATGGGTGTGGAAGAAAAAAGCCCTGATGTGGCAATCCCTGACGAGTGTGCTCTGTGTAAGCCCCCAGCTGACCTGCACCAAAGCTGTAAGTCTTGTAACAGCAAATGCCCACTTCAGCCTTTCCCCTGCAGGAAATAAAGAGGCAGCTTGGGATCCAATGCTCCCAGCTCCTGGCTTCTCCCTGGCTTGGCAGATGCACAGCAAAGGAAGCAGGAACCAAGGAGACCAGTGGCTCCCAGAACCTCCCCAGGCAGCTGTGATAAAATCAGCTAATCAGTAGGAAAAAGCAGATTCTATTCTAACTTGGTCAGCATCCGATCCATCAGTTTTCTTTAACGGAAAACTGTTCCTTGAGGGAAGTGCATTGGCTCCAGTCCCTAATGTCATGAAAACCACAGGGGTAACCATGAGATTTATACCATGTTTGGGCAAAAAACTCCATCTCCGTGTCCTTCACAAGAGAAGAAATAAATCATTCAGATTTCACCCATGGTGAAACTGAGGCACCAGGAGGTGCAGTTCCCTGACCAGTATTTGCAAATTCACTGGTCCAGCTGGGGCTGGCTGTCAGCTCTGCTGACCTCTGCTCTTCAGGCACAGGCTTGCCTGTCAGCACTGCACACTGGCAGTCACAGTGGCAAAACACCACAGACTCATCCCTCTCCCCTCTTGAATTGGCAGCATCACTGCTGAAATATGGCTTTATATAGAAACATTCTGAACTTTTTATTTAAATGAAAAGGTGCTCTTCAAGGTGAGGGAAGAGTAAGACTGCTTCTTTGTCTGAAAAGAAGTATAATTGTCTGAAGAAAACAGCCCTCATTGATTCAAATGGAATAACTGGGATGCTGTTAATAGCTATCACTTTGGTGATGAGAAGGCCCTATTTAGAGAAGCTAAAGGATTAAAGAGAAAACAATTTGAATTCTGTCTCTCACAGCACATCCCCTCCAAAACCTCCTCTGCAACTCGACCGCTGCCCGGCTGACTTTAAACTGCCAACGCTGACAAAAAGGGGATGTTGCATCTTTTATAAACAGCCTTTTGTTTGCTGCTCTGACACCTGCGAAAAGCAAAATTGTTATTTTCTTGCTGCTTGTTGCTAGTTTGATGCCCGCTCTGGGGCCCTACATCAGAGACACTGTTCAGAACAGGTTGCAGGGGTCCGTTTCCGTGCTGTCTGCCGATGGTGCTGCCTGAAGGAAAACCATGGAAACGGAGTTTGACAGGCTCGTGGGGACCCACGGCTGCCAGAGCCGCTGTCTTTGAGCGCCTGATGAAGACATCACAGAGCAAACACAACATTAAAACACTGCCGGCTGCTTTGCATCACTTAGAATGCAAATCTCTTTGTTCTGCTCGGCCTTTGCATTTGGTAGCCAAGGAATCTGTGCCATCACCTAACACAGATTTGACGACCTTTTTTCCTTCCCTGTACACCGCCCCAAAAAAATAATAAATCATTTGTTGCGGCAGGGAGGCTTGTGTGAGGAAGTACATGTGAAACAATCCCGGCTTTTTGCAGTTCCTGGGATTTCTATGCACAAATTAAATGTCCATACTGCAGAGAAAAGCAGGCTGAGCTGCTTTGTTGCTCCCTGTGCTTTATTTGATTTGGATTCATTTACATGGCAACTCACAGGGGTAAATTTTATGTCATCTTCATGTCATGGATTAAAAGGCAAAAGTGATCCTTTATTTGCGCAGCATGTCCCTTCCAACCCTTCAAGCCACACAGATGAAAACAGAGGGGAAAAACCCCAAATGCTCTCACCTCCAGAATTCCAGTTTTACAACTTTTATGCTAAATTTGAGGAGTTATTAATTTCCCCTTCCCTTTGCAAGCAGCCTCTATTTTAGCTGCAGTTTCAAGGTCAAACCTTCTACACAATCTTTGCCTTGGTGCTCAAATAAGCCATTTCAGCAGCTCCTGACAAGCTGTGCTGAACGTGGGGCAGCCAGGAAGCTTTCTGTGCTGATTAGAGAAGCCCTGGTGAACATCTGCAGAAGGACAGAGCTGGTGGGGGCCAGCAAACAAACTGATCATCCTCTCAGAAGCAGTAATTACTCACTTTGTTCTCCCTGTGCTACCTTAACTTGCCTATTATTCACGCTGAGAGGGGGTGATCGTTGCTCAGCTGGCAGCAATACCCAAGCAGGGGCTACAGCTCATGAGTGGGAAATTATTTAAGCACAATACATAAATCTACCTCGACCAAGATTCAGTAAGACTTAAATGGGTATTTAGGTTAAGATCATTCTCAAAGGCTTTCCTAAAAATACACCTGGAGGCCCTAACTGGGTAGCAACTCAGTAATTTTTGGGAAGCTGGTGCTCAAGGGCCTCAGAAAGGAGTCCATGACTGGTCCCTGCCCAGGCAGGAGGATCTGGCATCTTTATGGCCATACCTTGGGGTTACACCAAAATGAAGCTACTGCTTCCTGCCCAGATTGCTTCCTAATAAAGCTGGTGGCCATTTGGAACAATCCACGGAAAGGCCATTGTTTTGGCACCCTCAGCTTTAGTGGGATCAGTTCTACAACTGGGAAGAAAGGATGGACCCAAGGATAAAGATATTTCTAAGTCATGGCAAAGTCTCCTTCCTTTCCTTGCCACTGTCACAGTGGATGTCAGTCTATGTCATCTGTTGGTCCACCAAAGTTAGGCATCTTTATAAAAAGCTGGAGAATAATGATCTGCCTAGACAAGGTTTTCATGCTTCCAGTACTGGTCCCAAGCTGCTTTAAGTCTCTTTTCCAGCTACAGCCTGGGAAGGACCCACTTTACAGCATGGGTTAGCTGTGTCTGCAGAAACTATTATTTGCAGGAGAAATTAGTGTGCAGTTATTGGAAAACACGGTTGTAAATCTTCATAAGAGTGTTGAGGAGATGTCACACTGTATTTTGGCAGTCACTGAGGAGATCCAGGTGCTCTCATTTCTCTCTGCTTCCTACGCTCCTTTGGGTTATGCAAGTCTTTCTCTTTTTACACTCTTTTCCCTTTTTATTTCTTTTGAGGCTGACTCCTGGAAAGACCTTTCATTTTCTTACAGACTCATTGACTGAGCTTTCCTGACTCAAATCCCTCTGCAGGACCTTCCAGAAATGACATCAAAATATCACCATTTTGAGGCCACACACTTTTCCTGCCCACTGATGTCCTTTGAGTTTGAATTGCCGTGTTCAGTTTTGACTGTGAGGCAAAGTTGGCAGTTTCCTGACTAACCCAAAGTCAGGTCAGAAAAGAAGAATGAAAACCAGAAAGGCACCCCAGAATGCCTGAGCAGAAGACAATCAGATTTCTGTGTCAAAAAGATGGCAAAACTAAGGATGTGGGACTTGCATGAAAAATCTTGTAGACAGTTATTTTTTTCCTCTTCCTTTCCTTTCTCTCACAGTGGGACAAATTCCACTTTTATTTCAGTTCATCTGTAAAACATGAGGAACCAGCTGAGCGTAGCGTTGGTTCAGAATGAGGGCAGCTGGCAAGGGAAAGGTAAAAGGAACTTGTAACTGCTGCAGTTCTCTCCAAGAAATTATTGCAACATGAAAAAGAACCCCTCAAACTAACTTCCAAAAGATAAAGGAAGGCATTAGGACATTATCTAACATTCCCTGACATAGAAGACTCCAAGGTATAATTATTAATGCATTAGTAATTTAAATATAGGCCATCACCTCCTGTTGTCTCAGGTTTTCTAGAGCTCATTGTCCTCTGGTGCTTGCTTAGCTGCAAACAGAGAAGAGGCAGCTCTAAGAGTCTGGGAGCTGTCAGTGGTCAGAACTTGGGTAAGGGTGGAAAAGCAGGACACGAAAGGGAAGAAAAAGGTTAAGAACAACTGCTTTAGCACACACATTAGATGTCTAGGGTATTTTGGGGGGAATCTTAAGTTCCATACTGCTTTATGTATGTTAGAGACCACTGTGTGTCACCTCAATTCAGGGACCGTGATACCCAAACAGTAAAGGCTGCATTTCATATCAAAGGTACTTTCCAAATGCTCCTTCATCATCAAAGACTTTGGAAATTAATCACCAAGGCAAGCTGTAAAAACCTAGTTCATCAACAGCATAGCATGTGTCACCTAGCAAGGAGCACAGAGAGGTGCAATGGCACAAGGCATTTCCCAGGGAACTGTCCCCACTAACAGTGACACTGCTCCAGTCAGGCCTGAGTCCCATCACTGGGAAAGATCCCTCCCCTCCAGACGGCAGCACTGATCAGAGAGTTTGGGACTCGCAGTATGTTACAATTTGCAAGTCCACAGCCATTAGACAGAGAGGGAGACTCAGAAACAGCCTAATTAGTTGCATTTTCTTTTCTAACCCCAGTCAAAAACCAGTCAGACTGTGCTTTAGATTTGACATCCTATTAAATGCAGAACACAGGCCAATAGCTTTCATTTTCCCTTGTGATGCCACAGACTGTTGTTTTTATAGTTTGACAGAGAGACATAATTAGGCCTCAAAAAGGACAAGTCTAGACTATTAGTTCCCCACAGAGGCTCCCTGGAAAATCAGAACCCACAATTATTCTCCACTTTCCCACTGAGGCAAATTTGCAGATATGTGCTCTCCTGCCTCAGATTTTCTGCTCACAACCTTTAAGCCTGGAACTTCCCTGTCCTTTCACTTGAAGGGCACAAGGGAAGAGACAGGGAAAGATGGTGCAGTGCTGGATTTTCCAAAGGGAGAAGAACAAGTTAAGGACAATACATGGCTCTGCTAATGTTATAGGTGTAGGTGCTTCTCAGTGCTGCAGGCAGAGAGGCACAGAAATTTATTGCCAGATTTCTGAATTCTCCTTGCTGCCTAACAAAATCAGGCTTCAGAAAAATAAATTTTACAACTTTTTACCTAAATTACATGTCAAATGAACCAGACACAAAGCAGCATGCTGAGCATGATTCCTCTCCTGGTGTCACAGCAGCTGTCCTCAGAGCAAGGCATTTAGTGACACTCCTCACTGAGACCCTTGCTCATTCTCCTCTCTGCTTCTGAGATACCTGCAGCTTCACTTTTTGTTTCTCAACCACCAGGAAGCAGATTCAGTCCTTGTCTGCCAGAGTCTCTCCCTCACAAGCTATTCCTCAGTCCTTCTTTGCCAAGAGGCACACACCAGCTCCCCTTGCTTTGTTTTCAAGTGCTTGAATGGTCCTGTTGAGCTGCAACCTTGGGCACCCCTGATTCAAAGGAGCTCTCAGCCACATTGTGAACATGGAACACTGGTCCTTCGTTTTTGCAACAGCATCGTATTTCAGATGCATCTTCAGTGTATAATCCCCAGTAATCCTCAATTCCTGGTGTACCTAGCCAGCAGTCCCTAATTCTGTGTAAACCATCCTACAGCTCTCTTTATTAGATCACGTTACTGTTTTCAAGCCATTTCCCCAATCTATCAGCATTGTATCGCATTCTATCTTCCAAAGTATTACTCAACACATTTCCTGGGAACTTGACTCACAAGAAGGATCAGATCCTGTTCCCTCTTGCCACCTGCTTCCCATTGCAAACCTCAGTGCAGGATCTGTTCCTGTGCCAGGGAGGTGCAGTGCAGAATATGCTGAAGGTGCCTTTTTGTTGTGCCTTGCAGCATTTTCCTTTCCTCTGTGAGCTGTCAAACCTACTCAAGACTGTTTTGCTCCATGCATTCATGGAATCACAGGATCACAGAATGGTTTGGGTTGGAAGAGACCTTATAGATGATCTTATTCCAAGCCCCCTGCCATGGGCAGGGGCACTTCCACTGGACCAAGCTGCTCCAAGCCCCATCCAACCTGGCTTCCAACACTTCCAGGAATGGGGACAAACCCTGGATGCTTAATACCACAGAAATGAGCAGAAATTCTGGGCAAAGCTTATTTGCCTCTCAACAAGGGCTGGAAAGTGTTTCCATTTCTAATAATCCAGACTTGTTCTTACACCTTGGCCATGGGTTATCACATCCCTACTAGGCAGCAACAGAAACCCCAGCACTCCAGGGGAGTGTAGTTGCTAAATGTCCCTGTTGGTGACACTGACACCTTTCCTGGGCTGTAAGGGTCACACAGAGCCATGCAGATGCCAACTGCAGACCAGTGCCCTGTAAGCACTCAGTTAGCCTGGCCATGTCTGCTCAGCCTCCCGAGCACTCGGTGGAAGTAAAATGCTTACACGATCCCTCTGCCTACAAGGCCTTGAAATCTTTAGGGGGCCTGGCTTTGCTGCCTGGTTTTCCATTGACAGGCTGATAGAGACATCACAAATCTCTCCAAAGGCCAGTCACTAGGCTTCTTTCAACATCAAAGGGTGTCAATGTTCACTCTGCCTCAGAGCCTGAGGCAATATAAATCACACATGGATATGTGAACTGAGTGTTTGAGGTTAAATTCTCACTGTATACATAAAAATTTCACCTTGGGTAACTGATACTCTGGTGTTGTCTCCCCATGAACATCAAATATTTTCTGTAAATCATAATATCCCAATGGAAAACAAAGTTCTATAGGTGAAAGGAAAAAAAAAAAAAAAAAGATGAGCAAGAGTGCTGTGGGAAGAGATTATTAACTCATTTTAAATATACATTGTAATTATCTTGGAAGAAAAGTCAGTAAATGACGGGCTTTTGTTGGGCTCTTTCAATGCTCAGTTACACTCATTTTCTCTTGAACTGAACCGAGCCTCCAGTCACAGGGATGTGAACCACCTTCCCTGGATCATCTCCACTGCGTTTCTTCCTAAAAGCACTTGACCAGCTCAGGACTTCCCATGGAGCACCTGCTCCCCACACCACTCCTCCCTCTCGCATCCGGTCACCCACAGCACGAGCTGGGCTGCCCAGATGCCACCTCCTGTCTCTGGCCATCAGCTGGAAAAGGCGGAACGCCCGGGCGGTGGCTGTTGGGAGAGGCTGATTCACCCTGACTGGCACAGTTGTGGCACCTCTGCGGGGAGCCTCTGCCACTTCCAAACAGGAGCCAGGACAGCTGGGGCTGTCAGTAAATCACACTGCACAAAGATAGCTCCGGTGCCTGCCTGGCCTTCCGCAGGCAGGGCCCTGGCAGGAGCTCGGTGCCACTGCCACATCAGCACATTTGCACCACACTGCGCTGCTGCCAACTGGCGCTGCCCGCTCCCGGCAGCAGCCACAAGCACTTGATGCTGCTGCCCAGAGAACTCGGGCCAGCATCTTGCGGAGCGTTCAACAGATCCTCCCGCGGGAGAGAGCGCCAAGTCCCCGGGGGTTTTCCTGTTCCCGCGAAAGAAATGGCTATTAAATTCAGGCTGTTGGCTACTCGATAGCCTTGCTCAGCTCCCTGCATCTCATCTGCACTCTCAGCAGCCGGTTACATCCCTGGTTCAGCAGGGCAGGGGCGAAGCAGATGGAGCTCGGCAGCCTCTGCCTCTTCCTGCAGAGCGCACAGCTCGCCCTCCCCACCGCCACTGCTGCTCCTCACACCAGAGAGGGATTTTTCCCTTGGGCAGCCACCCAGACAGCCTCCAAGGCTTTGCACTAAGCAGAAACGGGAGCTGGGAAACTACCTGCCTTAAACGGTGTGGGTTTAATGAGATTTTTTTATGACCTCTGCAGTAAATTGCCTGTGCTCGGTATTGTGTTGGAGTAAGTAACACCCGGCAGAAATCGTAGCGAGGCAGTAATTGCGGAGTAGCTGCCTCAGATCTCCGTGCCATCAGGCAGGGATTTTCATTTCATACATTAGCCACAATTTGCATATAATCATAGTCATAGTTGCATATAATCAGTACATCCCTTTGAATGTGAAGGAAAAAGGGGTGAAAGCTGCCCAGCGCTGAGGAAATGCATGGAGTCACTGTGGGTTTTATGGATCTCCCCATCACTCCCAGCCTGCCAGGGGCTGCATTGCTACTCAAGTCACACACCCCTTAACACAGCCTCTGGATTAAGGCAAGGAAAATGTGTTTGCTTGTCCATTTCTGGAAGGTTTTAGTGAGCACTGGGTGGATTATACATCAGATTTTCCATTATTGCCATTGCCCAAGCTGCAACAACAAGCAGATTCCCAACCATCCTAAAATGCATCCTAAAATCTTTTTTTCTGGAAAGCTGTTTCATAGAAATAATGACTCCTCAAAGGGATGGGGGACCATCTCCCTGCTTCGTTCGGTGAAGCCTAAGCCACAGGCACCTCAGCATCACAGGTACCTCAGGAAGAGTCATTTTTGTTCCTGGCTCCCTTCCTTCTCCCACCAAAACATCCTCCTGCTCCTCAGGACCACGTTTGCATTCTGAGTGATGCAAAATTTCCCCATCACCTTATTTGAGGAGACACTCATCACCTCACCCCTCCAAAGCCAGCAACCACAGCTAGGGCAGAACTACATTCTGGCACACAGAATCCTTTTTTGGCACAACACTGTTAGAGGCAACATTTCAGGCTGTAACTGGGGGAATTGTGGTTCACCAGCAGCCTGAGTATTTACACGTCTCTGGTCAGTGCTCCTGGATGTTTTACTCAGAGCCCATCACTCAGGTACCTCCACACCTCAGTCCTGCCTCCAGCTTCTCACCCAGCAAAAAAGCATGGCTTTTCCTGGGGTTTTAAACAGCCTTAAAAGACCATCATGGGATTATTCACTCATTTCTGTACTCTATTGTGAAATAATGATGTGAAAATCTTTATGTTTCAAATAGCATTTGTCTCTTTCTGCTTCTTTTTTTAACTGCAGTCTGCTCAGCTGCAGTCAGGGAATGATTATCTTACAGAAGTTGTACCTTGTCCATTGACTTGCTGGGCCCATCTCATGTCTAGCTTAAAATCTGCATAATGAGAAGAAAGCCATTTTCCTTGCGATCCATTCTCCTGTTCAAAGCTCCTCATGTGCCAGGTTGTTGTTTTTTAATCACACAAAATGGTATATATTAATGAGCTCTGAACTTACATAAAGATAGATCTGAAGCATAAAAACACTAATATGCCCTGTAGCGTTCAGTGCTTTGAACACGGAATGGCATCTGTGTGAGAGTGTGATTGCAGGCAGCTATGGAAACCAGTGCCAAAAAATGAGGAAATGCTGAATAAGTTGTGCAAGATTGGAAAAAAAATGGGAATGAAGATATTCAATTTGCATTAAAAGGCCTAGCTTGCTAGCAGCCCAAATTGTGCAACTTTCTGCCTTTAAATGATTATTTTCTGGCATTCTGCTGGCAATGTGGAGGTTGTCTTTTCCATGGAAGAAAACTTCCTTCTCCCTCCAGCCCCGAACAGAAATAAAGGGTGAGCCAGTTCCCAGGTCAGTTGTGGCTATTCCAAATAGGACAAGTTTGCAACTGTGGAAAAGTGCAAGGTCTTCCCTCATCTTTGCATTCATCCTGAGCAATTTCCTTCTCATTTCCAGATGGTGCCAATTAAGAGTAAGAACCCCTGCCCTAACGGTTGTTAACAAAACAAGCACAATCTGAAACTTTAATGAGTAAAACTAGAGCCACATCATATGCCCAAGAGAAGCCAAAATTGAAAGAACGACTGCAGTTGGCAAACCCTTGGGTGGCTGCATCTAAAATTCTAAAATGCGGGAGGTTTTCTTACATGTTTTAAAATTATAAAATGCTAGATTTTATTCTTTATACTGAGGGCTGCCTTCTACTGCTCAGTTCAGTGGGCTTATTTTGAGGCTTAAAGATAATTATTTGGATAAACTATTCCAATCAGTGACTAAGGCAGGAACATTGGGCTGTGTGTAATTCATATTAGAAGGTATTTTTCTAATATATTATTGAGTTAATTTTATTAATCAGTAGCTGGTAATTAGGGTAGCATTCATGCTTTCAAAAAAAAAAAATCAGACAGTCCTGGTTAGAAGAGATCACCATTGAGACTGGCTAAAACCACCAGCTAGGAATGGAAGCTACACAAACTCCTACTACAAAACCCATTCATGGGGTTTATGTCACGGGAAGGCAATTAACAATTTTCACCAATTACCTGGGGATTTAATGGATGATCTGTCACTTGAAAATCTCACCTTCAGGGTGAGCATCTACCAAAGAGCATTCTCTACCACAGCCGTATGCAATTTTTCTCAATTCACAGATTTCTCAAAAAAAAAAAAAAAATACACTATGGATGTTTCACCTCCTGGGTAGCAAAACTTACACTTGCCCTGTTTGTATTTGTTACCTTTCTCTGACTCTGCACAAATCAATCCTGAACTCTGGGATTTGTGGATCATGGTCTCAACAGCCAAACCCAAACTCTTCTTCATGGAAGAGTTTCTGGCATACTATGTCAGGAAAAGGTCCTTCTGACCACACAGTCTATAAATCCAAAAAGAGCTGTTGGAAATGCAGTTGAGAGGAGTTAAACCAAGTGAAGACTGGATAATGCACAGCTTCAACTTCACTTCAGGGAACGGACAGAGAGGCGGGGTTGCCCTCTGTGGTTCCTGTCCTGTCACAGCAGGGGAAACCATGCAGTGGATCAGAAGAGGTGGAAACCAATGAAGGACATGGGATACAAGAGAAGGGATGTGGGGCAGACCAAAGGTTCATCTATCCCGGTGATTTCAGATGTCTGACAGCAAGAACAGGGAAGCAGCAGGTATCACAGGACAGTATTTTACGGCACATTCTTCCAGAGGCTTCCAGAGCAGGGATGCAAAGAGATCATCAAGTGTAACACCCACCAATTTCCAGCTCAAATCTCCTCCTTAAGCCTCCTCTTCTCCCCACCCTGAAACCACCAAGCTTGTAATATGGCTTGGGAAGCAAAGCAGGCGTGTTCCCAGACTGTCCTTCAGAGAACGTCCGTCTGTCATGGCACCCGAAAATCCAGGGCAAAACCGGAAATTCACAACTCCTCTGAGGGATATATAACTCCTCAGAAAATCCTCATTGCCTAGGATTCTTCTGAGAAATTCATAAACGTCTGTCAGTTCTGACAGTGAGGTGACTCCCTCAAGCTCAGACTCAACTTCTGCACCACTCTAAAGTCAGCTGCTGTGGGTGGCTGAACACAGGGGGATGGGGGTTCCTACAGCAAATTTAGGAAGGTAGATGGGAATGATCCTTTGGATTAGGAGGAAACCTTGGGGTTTTGTCCAGACACAACGAAGCAGTTTAGAAAGCATATTAATACCATACACAGGGATTTCTGAGCCAAGCAAGCTGAGCTGTGCTTCATACTGCAATCAAAAATATTAGAGGCAGCAAAAGGTTACATCATCCAGGTCTTAATCCAGAGATGCATGTACTAAAAACGTGGCACATGGTTAAATGCTTTGCTAGGTCAGAGACCTAATTTGCTTTCTGTCAGTAGGGCTGTTCTCTCTCAGCGAGCTCTGTGGATGGTGTTTGGGCTAATTACACTCTGCTCCTGGCCACTGCAAGAGCAAAACCCAAGGCATGAATCCTCTGGCACTTCAAAGTGCTGTCAGCACTTTACAGATAACAACAAATGATAATAACCACCTTTGTGTCTGAGGTCTGTGCTCAGAGTGGTTTCAGGGGTGATCAGATGTGGCAGAGAGATTTCCAAGCCAGTCAGGACAGAAAGGTGCCCCAGATACAAATCTGGACGCAGAGTTATTTTTGTACACTTTCTTACCTCACCTCCACTTTCAATTTCCAAACATTCCTGTGAACCATCCCTCCCCAAATCTTGCACTTTAAGTGCTAAACTGTGCCATTACACCAGGTCTGATTTTAGGCTTGCAAAGTACACTTGCTATTGCATGATTAATCTGCATTACCAGTTAACTAATTTACATGCACCTCTGCAGCAGACGATGGTCATTCAGGAGCTCTCCTGCCCCTCGATTCACCCACTTGCTGCAGGTGACTTGCAGCCTTGCAAGGAAGGGACCGTCCTGCCCCGCTGCGTGCCGTGCCCAATTCCACTCCCCTCACAAACAGCATTAATAATTCTCGTTGCACCTGCAAACCTGACACATCCCTGGGCATATATTTTGGGCATGAAATTCCACCATTGCTTTCCCGACAGTACGGCCATCGCTGTGCTTTCTGAGATGCAGATTCATTTTCAAACCCAGCTGAAACATCTCCTATTCCACCACGCAATAAAAAAACTTCACTCACCTAATTTACTTTAATCATATCTTAAAGACCAATAGCATCTGGTTAGGAACAATTACAGTTTGGTGGCTTGTCTGCCTTCCCTTTAGTTTCTCTAAGCTGTTCACAGCCTGACACGGCGCTGCCTCGCTGGGCGAGGGCCGCCAGCCAGGGCTGCAAACACTAGATGGCACTTTGCAGCAAGGAAGGTTAAGAGTTTATGCAAGTAAATGCAGACCTCGTTTACTGCCCTCATTCACAGGGCAAGATATTTTGCTAACGGTGTCCTCACCACCTCCTTGGTTCTAATTCAGTGTTCAGTCCACTGAGAAAAATCTGATCAGTTCCCAGAGAAATTCTCGCCTTCATCAAAGGATAACTCCTCTCTGGTGATGTGATTATTTCATGAGCTCTAGCTTATATTAATGTCAAAACACTTTGTGTTTTGCCTCAAGTTGGAGCATATGCAAGAAGCATCCATATGATTATGGCCTGGCCAGATATGCCAAAAGCTCCAAATCTTCCTCCTGATTAAAAGACAAAACCAGACCCAGCAATGACCTTGTTGCCATTTACCAAATGCAGGACTGGAAAACGAAGGCGCTGCTTCGGATTTAGGGATTCCTCCTGCCTCTCATACCAGGCTCTGTCTGGCACTTCTTGGAGCATTTCATTGGGCTAGATGTTGTACTTGGATTGTGCCTGAATTTGCTGGCCCAAGGCGAGCTGAGCGATGCTGTGTTACACCACACTGCAACAGAGCAGAGAGAAAATGGACCAGCCTGGCAGGATGGGCTCCCCCTTGGAACAGTGACAGGGAGACATGCAGGTACCTCAGCCTCTCCTCTGGGTTGGCTGAGGACAGGGAGCTGCCCTTTCCCTGCTGACACCTAGGCCAGCATTCATGTGAACGTAGCTCCTTTTATTTATCCCTGTGGCTACACTGGAATAGTAACCCACAGCCAGCCTCAGCCTGCCTTGCAGAGCAGGTACGTGAACATGGTCTGGGGCATCCTCCTCCTCTTTTGGAAGCTGAGGTTTCACCCCACCCTCTCCCAAGCCTGTCCTCCAGGCAGCACCCAGCCCAGCCTGTGCTCAGCCAGCCCAGCAGGAAAGCAGGCTGAGGCCACTGTCAACACCTTGCTGCTCTATTTAGGTGCAAGGGTGAATGGGCACCTATTACACGGCAAACACGATGTGTAGAAGGCTTAAGGCTGCCCTAAAGACACGTGAGGAGCTGTAAGTGCCCACTCACCCAGCATTGGGCCCCTCTGCAGAGAGCTGGGTCCCCACAGCACCTTCCCTGGGACACCTGCACAGGCTGCGGTGTCACAGCGGTGGCAGGACAGAAAAGGCCGAGGTGGCAGTGCTGGCCCTACACCCAGAGAACAGAAAGGCCATGTCCTGAGTGCAGGGTACAAACAGTGCACCACCAGCTGGAGCTGATGCCCTTCTTCCCCTCCTCCTCCAGACATCTCCCAGATAACATCCAGGGTAAATCTCCCACTAGTGCTACTTCACCTTGTTCTGAAATCTTTTTCGTTCCTTTTTTATAGCTATTATTCCTTCATCCTTTTGACTGTCAACTGTTGCTACTCCCTTAGAGCAGCAGCGCTCCTGCCCAGCCTGATCTTTCCCAAGGTCTTTCTTAGCTACTTTCAAAACAGACAATGCACTTCCCACCTTTTGTAGCTTTATCCCTCTCTTTTAGAGAAAAGATTTCTACACTTTTGAAGTCATCACCTGGATTATTTTTTTTTGTCCTCTCATCCTTTACTATTTCCTCACCAAGGGCAATGTTTCATTGCTTGGAAGTATTTCTTCCTCCTTCAGGTCATTCTACCAGAGCCTCTTTTTTTCCCAGCAACCAGTCAGAAAAGCAACTTGCTTTTCCCCAAAGTCTCAGCTATGTGGTTTCTGAATTAACCAAGCTGCTGGAAGAGTTGATGACACATCTACATAGTTTCCCTTATTCCAGAAAGAACTGGATGATTCTCAAAACCAGTTCCAATTTCCCATGCTACCACAAATACTATCCTCCCCTAACTCAGCTGAATTCACATTATTTTCTCTCCCACTTTGGCCTGCTTTGACATCATTTCCCCTCTCCTCAGACAAATTCCAGGCACATTCAATAGGATTTTTGTCTAAGGACTGAATAGACATCTTGAAGTTGTGCCTCATCCCTGCAGCCATGGTTGAACAGCACCAGTAACTACCAGCACACTGCAGCTGGTCTCCACCATTGCCATTGGCTTCACCAGCAATGGCAGAGACAATGAAACAGAGAGAGGACAACAGAACGGCACTGGCCTGGAGCCTGATGGGGCCACACATCAGCAGCACCAGCCCAGCACAGGACCAGCCTGGATAATCACTGGGACAGGGGAAAATCCCTGCTCTTGGGATGAACATGATGCAGAAGCTGAAAGTTGGCTGGTCCAGGGGCTCCTTGCTGCTCTTGCCAACACCTAATGCTCAGCACCGCCCGTCCAACACCCACACAGAGCCTCATCCTGCACAGCCTCTGCGTAAAACACCCTCCAAGCCAACCAACCAACCAACAACAGACCGTAGCATTTTCCTCCATTCTTTCTCATCAGACTATAAGCCCTATTAACCTAATAAAGACACTTCAATTTCCTTTCAGTTCAGGAGAATTCCCCCCATTGTTCCCACAGAAATCTCTCGGGATGTACTGCCAAGAGCATGCGTTTGCTGTCGCGTTCCAAGTTGATTGAAATAACAAAGAATTATCCTTACAATTAAGATCAGGCTGTACAATTTAGATATGTGCCTTAAAAGAGTTATTATTCTCTGCCACAGATGTATTGTTCTTCCCCATTTAATTTTATTTACTTTTTTAGTGGATGCAACAGTTATGCTGTCATTTATCAGAGACGAAGGAAGCAGCAGCTGCAGAACTGTGTATGTAAAATAAACACAATGTGTATGAAACTATCAGAAGCTCAGACTTCAAGGAGGAGAGGGGGAGGATTGCTTTTAATACAATCTCATGTCAGTAAAGTTGTGAGATGGAACGGCAGGGTCATACCCTATTAAAAATAAGAGTGGGAACAAATTCTCTTATTTAATGGAACAACAGTGCAGGCTGCATGTGTACAGACAGAGGCCTTAATTTAAAAAGTAAAAAGCAATTTGGTCATTCATGTTCAGACTTCGGGCACTCCACAGAGCATGCCAAAAGCACTCATTTCTTTTTAACCCTTTGACTGCAAGACCTGTACAGCACGGGGGAGGCAGAGCCAGAATGTACTTATCCTTTGAACAGGACTTTTTTTTCTCCCTACAGTGCTATGCAGGCAGCTGGCTGATCCCAGGAAAGGCAGGTGGGAGGCAGGCATCCCACTCCCAGCTCTGATGCTGCTGGTTGTGTTAGCTTGGGTGAATTGTTTCACCTCCCATCAGTACAAACACAGATGCTGATGGTATCAAAGGCTGCTACTTTTGTTTGTTTATTTGTCTGTGTTAAGCCAGTGACTGGGAACCCCCAAGCATGAGAACACCCAGAGCAGAGGGCTGTGCCAGAGCCAGCTGCAGTTGTATTCACCAAAGCAATGTCGCATGTTGCAACTCAAATCTGCCCCATCCCTCACACATAGGACGCCTGAAGTGCTCCAAGGACACATAGGCACGGTGAAAGGCCTGTTCTAAACCCAGCAGGGGCAAGCACAGACTGGGGCTTGGTGGCCCAACCCCTACAGCAAAAGGGGTCAGTGGCTCTGGTGTGTCTGTCTGGGCAGCTGCACCTCCAACCCCTGTGCACCTCGCACCATGAGTCAGAACCGTGAGGCACCAGGACCACGAAATCAGGCTGGATGAACATCCTTAACACAGGTGTTTCATAGTAAAGCTGAAAACACTTTTTTTATAGAGCTAGATTCACACAGAGGTGATAACAGCAATCCCACACTCACTCCTGTAGTATATCAGCATCTACTCCAGCAGCACATGAAGCTGCACAAGCTCTGGATGACTCCAAAACAACCAGCCTTGGCGGTATTTACCCCAATGTGCTTACATATACACACAGCTCTATTGCAGGCATTATTTCAGTAATAGCATAATTGTGCAAAATCTGTAAGTATTTTCTGTAATTGTATAATCAGCATGTAATTACATAGAGGAGAAAATATAAACATTTATTAAACAGGTGAATGCATTTATTATTCAAATATAAATTTCAGTGGTAACTGAAACTGAGCCAGTCTGTACCTGTGTGCATAATTAATAGAGAACTGGAATTAAATATGTTGTATTTGTATAAATACCTGATACACCTGAGGCTACCTTTGGACGAAGAGATCACAGTGACAACACATGGAAAGCATGAGAAACCTGTCCCAGTTTGAGGGATCTCTCTTTCTCTCTCCCCTCTGCTGAAAAATGAACAGCAGTAACAAAAGGAAATAGTTGGAGCTTCTGTGGTACAGCTGCAGGGTGAGCCCTCCTGGTGCAAGGAGACCAGCTGACCACAATGTCTGACTCTAGAGATTACGAAATCTCTGTCTGGACCTCTTAGACCCAACAACCTGACCTGATAAAAAGTAGTACAGAAATTCTGAAGGAAAAGTTGTTGGATCTTTGACCTCCTTTCACTACTGCTTCCTCCTGATGTCATCAGCAGTCAGCCACTGGAGGCAAAATTAGGCCTCTAGGGTTTTATGTCTTATCTAGAAGAGCCATATTCCAGAAAAACAAACCCATTAGCCCAAGAATCTTCCAAAAGAAATATTTTATCACACGGAATGGCTCACGTATTCAGCCTGCACCAAGGACTGTGCTTCGATCACAGATGGGATCTTGGGAACTGCACTAAATCACAGATGGTATATTTCTTCCTATAATTCACAAAATGGGCTATTTCCACTGCTTGCTGGGGTTTTTTTCCCTTCTCTGATTTTTATATTTTGCACATGGCAATTGCAAACATGGATACAATTTTTTAAGAGGGCCCTTGAAAACATTTTATTTTAATGATGCCTGTAATCTTTTCCTGTTCAGTAAATTGAACACCAAAATATCAATCTTTTCAGAAATTAAAACATACTTAATTTTAATAGGATTGCATTTATGCTTTATATGCCTTGCTTATTTATCTTCTGTGTCATTTCTGTTTTCTTGGATAAGCTCGACATTCCCTTGTTATCTCTTGAAATACTGCATCAGCCATGAGCTACTGCCTAGACTGAGACAGAGCAGCTCCTGCTGCTGCCCACTCACAGGCCACAGATAAATGGTGGATCCCACATTCCTACTCCTTACAGCCTGTGATATCTTAATCCTGATCCACAGCCAGCTGAAGACAGCAGCATAGCCCAAATTCACCCCATTCCCTTCTTATCCTTGGCTGGGGTGATGTATTTAAGCACTTTCTAAAAGTCCGGTGCAGTCGGGAAGAGAATGGATGGAGGGAAGGGGGAGGAGAGAAAGGAGGATCCCCTGGCACATCACATTCTCTGGAGAAGCCTCTCTGTTGTCTATGTAGGGACCCTGAGGCAGGCAGGTACTTTACCAAAGTTGGAAAAGGGAAAGGAATTTGGAAATCCTCCAAACAACTTAGTCTTAAAACAACAGATGGAAACAGAGAGATACGGGGGTCCACGAGCAGTCAATGGCATTGTGATAGGAGTTTGCATAATACATGCCTGGCTCTGCACATCAGTGCAGCTCCTCTTTCTAGCTGCTAAGTGACAGCAAAAAAAAGCCAAAATTACATCTAATACTTTCCTGAAATTGCTTCATTGCTTTTCCATATAAACTGCTGCTATAGCTGGCATAGTTTTTATTTGCTTGCTGGTAGGAGAGGAGGACAGCCTATACAATCTGAGCAAGAGAAAAGGTAGCTATGAGTAAATCTCTGTTCAGCCATGATCCAAAAAGATTTAGAGCTCCACATGTTGATATCAGCACGGTAACAACTGGGCTCCTACTAGCATCATGCTGAGATCCAATCTCTGAGGATCCTCTTCTATATCCATTTAACTTCTCCACCTCATTTGCTATCACAAGATGCTCAAATGCTGTTGTCATTTTGTTTCTGTTTTGTATTTACTGATGTTATCAAATATTACACTTCACTGGAGGGTAATCTAGAGAGCATTGAATGCCCTCTTCAATACTCAGCTGCTCAAACACTCATGTGCCAGCCCTGAAGCCAAACAGCGAATCAAACTGAGATTTCATGCAAGGCAAGGGTAATCTTTCTGCTGGGCTTTGAATCTGCCTTTCCAATCATATTTCTAATTCACACTAAATCAGGATTTAATAATCCTTCAGCACTGGTAAGAGATCAGGATTGCAATGACACCTAATCACACTCTGGCTGAGCAGGTGTTTGTGACCTCGAGATTTTCAGTGTCTTGTGCCACCTTCCTGACCCTCAGGAAATGCCCCAGCAATCCCCTGCTGATCATGATTTTGACCCACATGACAGCAGCTCCAAATCCCACCATCAACATCTCAAACATGATCACACTTATTAGTATGATCTAATTGTGCAAAATTCACAACCTCACTTCAAATCCTTGCCAACACTCTCAGTGCATCTCAGTGGGCCTCTCCTGCTGCCTTTCTTAGAGGAAAAATCACGTCTAACACAGGGTCTCAGAGGAGAGAGGCCACCTCAGATGCTGCAGCACTAACCCACACAAACTCACAGCACGACAAAAACCAACAACACGGCCCCCCCAAACAGGTCGGAGCAGTGACCCATTTGATAGGGCCAGTGCTGCTGACGGGTAAATCCACAGCCAGCTCATGAGATGGTCTCCTGCTTTCTGCCTATCAGAAACATGGACTTCTTGGATTAGAAGCTGCTTCTGGATGATCATGTTTCATGGTCACAAGACCATCTTCCCTCCCCTCCCTCCTCCTCCTCATTTAACGTATTTCTGTTGTTTGCCTCAGTTTTTCCACAGCATCCCATGACTTGCTCCACTATTTAAATATACATGATGTGAAGTAACATTTAATTGTGAGAGAGTTTTTTTGGACTCCATTGTATCCTGCTAACATGTCCCTCTCCCAAATCTCCCTCAGATAGACGTGGTGCTGGACTACCAATATGGTGGCTTTTTTGGCTAACAAGGTGAGAAAAGACAGGAAATTGGCCAGGAATCTATATTTCCCACAGATCCGGGAGGGTAAATAGCCAGTGAAAAGTGGTGTGTGAAGGGTATTCTTGTGACTGCATCTCTGAAAACTCCCCATAAGGGAGCTCCACAGCTGGAGTGGATACTGCTCTCAGAATTTAATGCCCAAACCCTTTCCCATTCAGCCTTTATGAGGGTGAAGTGGTTATAAGCCTAAACATTTTAGGTGCAGTGAGTTTGTAGTCATGCCACACATGATTTAGTGAATAACCGATGCAAGGCAAAAAGATGGCAGAGCTCTAGGATCTAACAGCTGTGCAAACAGGCGAGAGAATTTAAAATTCAGGAAGCTGTATCTCCAGGAAAGCATTTAAAGGAAAAAAAATCCCTAGTGCCACATCTGGTGGCATCAAATTGTCATTATGACATGGTATTTAAGATGATTTAATGGGTTTATTGCTGAGTAAGAACCTTGGAGTTTGCTTAAACTACTGTGCATTAAAAGGATGTAACTCTTTAAATGATATTCTGACAAAGTACTGCCTAAAGAGTTCATTCTGTTTCAGGAACTCACACGTATGTATATCAGCACGTGTGTGTATGGAAATAAGGAGATCAATGGACAGAAATTTGATTAAGAGCTGCATATCTCCACACATGTATTTCATGATACCCTACACAAACTCACATGTCTTGTGAGAGATATCCTGAAAAATTCATTCACCCCCTCTCTGCCTTTATCTCCTAAACTTCATACATCCAGGCAAGATTTCTGTCCACCTTAATTACTTCTCACTTAGGGCACTGAATCAATGGGTGGTTTTGAAACAAAGGATTCAGCTACTAAAAACAGCCTGGGAAAGTGCCCAGGAAAGGTTACTGATTATAGACAGCTTCTAAGAAAAGGTGTCCAGAAAAATAAAAGGTATCTCTGTTCTTGCTGAATATTTTTTATGTGACTTAGTGTTTCTCTCACCTTTCGTTCCCAGAACAGTTCTCATTTCCTCTGAATGTTCTGACTTCTTATCTCAAACCCTTTCAGCTTGTTGATTTTAAATTCAATCTGGTTAATTCAAATTCAGGGCACGTTGCTCCTGAAGTCTTTCACCGTTTCTGATTGCACAGAACGGGGCTGTTACGGCTATGGGGTTTTGTCAGCCAGGAATGGTGCAAACTTCCTTTTACACTTCTTCCTTTCAAATTAGATTGACAGGGCACATCACGGGCCAGTCAGACAATCTTGGGTGTCTCTCTCAGGGGGTTCTCTCTCCACTGACTGCACATACAATCGCAGAACCACAGAATGGTTTGGGTTCAAGGGACCTTAGAGAGCATCTTGCTCCAGACCCCCAGCCATGGGCAGGGACCCCTTCCATAGACCAGGTTGCTCCAAGCCCTGTCCAACCTGGCTTTGAACATTTCCAGGGATGGGGCAGCCACAGCTTCTCTGGACAACCTGTTCCACTGCCAATTTGCACCTTGTTCAGATGCCTTAAGTGAACAATGAGGACCCCTACCTGTGAAATTTTATGATGGAGCAGATTTGTCCAACCAGACAAATTCCTGAGCAATTCCATCAAGCCACCATGAGCTTTTCCATCATCTGTGGCATTTTTCCACCATCAATGCATTTGTCTATTTGCATGCAAGCAAACTGTCAAAGCACAGTCTGCCTCTGGTAGTCAACCCCACATGCACAGAATAGGGAAATAAAAAGGGCAGTTTTGCTCTGTTCCAGGCTTTTTGGCTTTTTGGACACCAGAACTGGTGCAGACAGGGTGACATAAGATCTCTGTAGTGACCTGCCTGTGCTGTGCAGGAACAGATGTGCCTGCTTCAAAGAGTCTGCTGCTGCTGATCCCCTCCCTGTGACAGCCCCAACAGCTCAGGGCTCACTCTTACCAACAGTCTGCCCTGTATCACTTGGCTACCTGTTCACAACTCTGGCTCTAATTTCTTGGTATCTATAACAAATTATATTTATTTTTCCTTCTTTTTTTCCCTAGCAAAATCCACCTCTTACAAAGCAGGAAGGAAGCTGAAGTTTGGTCCTTCTGAAAGCAAGTCAGCTTCAATGCAAAATCACAAGGGGTCTTCAATGGCCAAAAGGTCATTTTTATCTCTTTTTTTTTTTTTTTCCAGGAAGGGTTTGATAGTGAATAATTGGAAGTGGGAAAAAAATCACCTCAGGTTGTATATTGCCACTTCCTCTTGCATCGTGGTTAATGCAAACCTTTGATTAGCCTGCTGAAGAGACCACACATTCAATAATTTGAAGCAAAAGGTTAATGGTGTTATTACAACTATTATCCCTTTTAAAATCATTATCCTCTTGTTTTTTATGTCTATATTACCTTCACCTTTCCATGAACCCACTTTACCAGCTGTTTCCCTCCATCATAAAGTTTGCTGAACATCATCCTAGGAATAGGATAAATGCCATGTTTTATCAATCAAGCCTAAGGGAATTCTCAGCTTCTCATAAGCCAAACTGTAAAGGGAGATTATTACGAAGTTTCTATTTTGATTTTTAAATTGGCCATGAGTGAAATACACACTTAATGTCAAGGTGCACAATGTTGCAATCATGACACCATTTTTCTTGGGAAGTTTTACAGATCAGCAAAGTATGAAAACTGAAGACTTAGAAGCAACTAATCAACTATCATTAATTTTAAATAGGTTCTTCATTTGAAGGACAAATAGTCTCTAGCAAAATATTCAGAATTACTAAAACAAAGATAATGAAAATGTGCTAAATAGAGGTGATAACCAACCCCATTTCTAACGCATCTTCCCAACTCAGCAGCAAAATCCTACTTTCAATCAGACTTTTATCCCTCAAAGTGGAAAATGTGAATTAACTCCCTAAAAATTTTAGAGCGAGACTGATTTCTAAATCCATGGCAATGTCTCCAACGTATCTAAAAATGCTCCTTTTTTCTCCAGAGACACCAAGAGGATCCAGATTGCCTAACTTCACTCACCCCAGTTCAGTTGCCCCTTCAGCATTTGAACTAAATCTTTGCTTCTTGTAATGAACTTCCTGGTGCAGTTGTTTTACAGTCAGCATCTCCTCTAATCCATTTCTCTGTTTTTCAGATCCTGTGGACACCAACAGCCAGTGTCCCCATCAGTTATATACCGAGCCCAAGTTTGAACACTGGGCCTGGAAGAACCTTTATAAACAGAAGAAATTTCCAGTGAACCTAATTAAGTTTAAAAAATGAAGTGTGGAGGGAAATTAAAGGCCTTAAAACAATTAAATTTTATAAGTGCTCAGACTTCATTATGCCAAATAAAATTATCACGCTCTTCCTGGAATTTGAAAAGAATCTGTTAATGATAATGCCTCTACATGAAAATACATTCTTTACAGAATGGTAACAGTGCAGCATTTACTTAGCTCTTAGTAAAATAAATGAAGTGCTCTGTGATTGCTTCCTTTGAACACGGAAAAATACAGGTAGTGCATACTAATGTTTTCCAACAATAGTGTCTATCACAGAAAAGCTGTGATCTCTGCAGATACCTAAGCTGAACAAAATGTAGGCTCTGCCTATGCCATTTTTATAATCATGGATGCACAGCGGAAGTTAATGCCTGTATAACTTAGAGCATTGGTGGCAGCACAAGTGAGACATTTTTTTTCTTTTTAAAATTCGGAACATTTTTGCTACCAACTTCTGAATAGTAATTCAAGATGAAGAAAGGGGAAAATTTGCCACAAGAAAGATGTAATAAGAAGCAAATTCCTACTGCAAAAGTCCTGTGATTGACGTGGCCTTGTCATTATCATTGAAAATAATCTTCTGGTGTGTTATAATGACAAGAGGATATGTAATGTCATTCTGATACAAGAAAAGCCTGTGTACATTCATTGATCCAAAGAATTCTAATTCACCCCATAGAGGAAGATAAGAATCACAACAGCAGGCAGTTAAAAGTCCATCTAGCCCTGTATCCTGGCTCTGGCAATGCCTAATATTTCATATTTCAGAAGAAACTGTAAAAATAGCTGCTTCATTGCATGCATGTCTAAAAATGGACACTGTTAATGGTGTATTCTTATCTCTCAGGCTTTTCACAGCCAGCTGACCACTGGTGGCTTCCACAAAAGTTACCACAGTAAGGAGTTTGATGTGTTCTCTTTTTCTTTTATACATTTATATTTATGCATATATGCATAGATACACACAGATGCATGGCTCTAACATGGCTCTAACATACAGATGCATGCAATAACTGGAATTATAAAGTCCTAACCTTTTCTTACATGTCAGGATATACGGTGTACTTTACTTTAAAAGGAAATACAGGCCTAATGAGCCATGACCAGACCAGCTTTTTCATTTCTGCTTTAATCACAGCTTGAGCTGGTTACCGACAAACTTCTCCAAGAAACGTTGAAATCTTTTTAAATGTGGTTAAACCACTAACTGTTCTAAAAAGCCACCAGTTTAAGTACAGACTCCTGGGTTTTGGGAAATGGGCCTCATGATATGAGGCATAAAAGATTCCAGTTCTTCAGGTTATAGTTGTAGTATCAGTCACAGCTTGTTATCCTGGGTTAGCTTGACCAGATGGACTTAACTGAGCAGTTACTATGAAACTCCAAACCCTCCCACAGTTTTATGAGGAAAAAGGTTCCACATCCTGGAACAACTTTGGCTACTCCAGGCATAGGAGGTCTGGTATCTGACTGCATTTGTACAACTTACCTAACATCACCCTTTCTCTCTTAATATCCAACTATTTGACATCAAGCTGAAGCACCTGACAGCACATGCATCGTAAGGACAGAATCACACTGTGTCTACACCTCAAATCATGCTGAAATAGCAGCAAAAGCCAAATAACCCTGCTCCAAGTGAAAGCACACATTCCCATCAGCAAAGCTCCACCGTGATCCCAGGCTGCCCCCTGTCCTGCCTATCACTCGTGTTTATCTCAGGCTGCTGACTCCACTTTCCATCCATTGTAGCTCTTACTCTACATTCTCTTTTGGCATAAAGCATTCCATTATCTCCATTTGCTGCTGAGCTAATACCTTTCCTAAGCCTGGGCAACAACAACAGCCCAGGTTGTCAAAAAAAGGGTTCACATGGAGCATCTCTGCATCTACAATTCCTGTATTGCTGGACCATGCTGAGAGCCACAAAGGTGATGGCTTCACCCAGATGCTTCCAGTAAATATCTCACTTGGAACAATCTCTACAAAGATTGTGGATATGCCACCTGTGTTTTCTCAGAGTTACGATCCACGTCATTGCTTGGTGTGAACTCGTCAGGCTGAAGTGGCACCACAAGGCTCACATTCCTGTTTACAGGAATGCTCTGCCAAAAGGTGAGTTCAAATCCAGGCATGCACTTCCCTTCAGTGTGAGGTTTCCTGGTATGAAATTCAGGTTCATCCCAAGTTCAAGTTTTTTTAGTTCTAATTTTTTCAAAAAAGCACTTCACAAAGACCTCAAACCCTCAAATTACAGCCCATAGTAGGAAGCAGCTAAAGCAGCACATAACTAAGAACCTGAATGAGTCTGTTAATTCCCCTTTCCCTTTCTGGCTTCATTCCCTTGAGCTGGATCACCAAACCACGATCCACACATGAATAATGCAGCTGCTGTTTAAGAGTTGATTCAACAACAGAAATTTGTATCCTCTCTCCATGTCAGATATTTATACAAATATTTCTGACCACCTTGCTTTGAAGTCCCTGAAATGCAGAGAGGTACATGATACAATTGTAAGAAGCTCTTCCTCCAGAGAAGCACTTCCAGAAGACCACTCTAATTGTGCAGGAGCCACAACCCCAGTAAATCTTTCTCTCCTCAGGGGACAGCAGGATGAAGAGATGTTCTAACCACATCCATTATTTTTCTCTATTCACACTCCTTGCAAAGCCTGTAGCAGCTGTAAACATCCCAAATCACCCTGGAGCAGTCCTCTGCTGCCCAGCTGAGTGCTGGATTTAGATCACTTTTATGTGCAGGAACGAGCTGTAACAGATCCTGCACTCTGAATCACTATATAAATATTTAAGTAAACAACAGGTCACTCAAGTGTTTTCTTTACCAGTGCATGAAACAACACGATGGTCCATCATGTGCTGGGATGCAATCCCAGCGCACAGAACTGGTGTGGGGACCTTTGTCCTGTGGGCCCACTTGGTGCTGCCACCTCACGAGGTGACAGAGAAGGTCCTGGCACTGCACTGCTACTGGAAATGGAAAGGATCCCTTGCAGTTTGCACGACCACCTCTCCCCCTGCCCCAGCCCCGAGGCAGGGATGAGACACACCTATCCCAGCCCTCGGAAGGTAAGGACAGGATCTGTGGCCGCTGTATGAGGCAGTGACTCAGGGCATGAGCCTTGATGGCTTGGTTCTCCATCATCAACCTCATGCAACCAACTCTGTCCTTCCTCTGCCTCAGATTTCTGCATTGGCTGCCCCACTCTTATGTGTGATTTTCCATTTTCCAGACAAAACCTGGAATTAAGATTGGTGTTTTGGTCTTCAAGTGCTTCGTCTGACTGAGTTGTGTGAACCAACACCTGTCCAGATAAAACACTCGGATTCCTAGGCCACTATCTCAGTATTTGCTTTTCTCAACGTACCAAACACCACACAATCCTTAAAAACATCCTTCCTGGTGTTTTACACACTGCTGTGGTGACATATCAAACTAGCTGGGCAGCAGCACTTGGAAAAGCATTTCTGGTTGCTCTCAATCTCCTCTCTGTAAATGTCACTTAATTGTCTAAGAAAAATTTGGCTGACCTTTCAATTACTGGTAATAGAATAAAAGCAATAAAAGAATGTTCGTGATAGCAGTATCATCAGCACCCATTCGTTGCCTTCTCATGCTGATTGGGAGGCCAGGGAGAATTCATGTTTCACTCAGGGCTGCATTTCTGGCACAGTGCTGATAAAGAAACTCGCTGGTAAAAGGCCAGGAACTAGGGAATGGAAGGAATTGTCTCTCATCCCTCCCTATCCTGACTCCATAAACAACTCCAGAAAGAGAATTTCTGGGTATCTGGGGAAAAAAAAACTCTTTGCAGATAAAGGACGAGGTAAATGGACAAACCCTCCTACGCAGAAAAGTCAGGTGGCATTTACACACCATTCATTCACACACATCCTGGCTCATGACTCTTCCACTGAACTCAGCTGCAGCTCAGACACTGGGGTTTTGCCTGTTCTGTTTGGTGCTGGCTAGGAAAGACACTTGAATGGATGTTACAGCACAACAATCTCAAATAAGAACTCGACAGTTTGTAAATTAGCTGTTAGCAGCTCTCATAAACACTTCCCCAAGCCCTCCTCCAGCAGCAGAAATAGCTCTTCACACTCTAAACTGCCAGGCTATTGATTAAGAACAGAAAGGCTTAGTTGGCAAACTCCTCTGGTGCCTGACTCATGATGAAGAGCTCTGTCTCAGCTCCCTTCGAGCAGGAAGAGTACAGCAAATACTCATCAAGTTTCTCACTCCCTTCCCAGTTACAGCTTGGATTCTTGAAAAACAGAAACTTTCCTGGCAGAAGAAGGTGTTACTGAGACAATTTCTTATCTTTTATCTTCCACACACACAAAAAAAAAAAGGAGGGGTTATTTACATATCATGTGTCCTTCCCTTTGTGGAAAGTTGGAATCGATTCCATACTTTCCAAAACTCTTCTGGCAGGTTCAAGCCCTGAAAGCCTATTTTCAATATGTGCACTGAAATGAGTTAAAAAATAATTACTGCATGTAGAAACTATCCATCTAAATTCAGTGACCTGACCACAGCAGTCATTTCTAAATTAACCAGCAGAGACAGAATATTGCCAGCTACTGTAGGAAGATGTTCTCCTAGTTCCTTTCCCTTCATGATCAGTCTGCGATTATTGCTAGAGCTGTTCACAGCTTTATGGATACTCCCCAATGAGACCTTTTTTTGTGTACTCTTTACTCTTACAAGCTCATTTTTGCATTATCTAACTTGTTCAGGTAGCTCTTTCTTACACAGTCCTGAATAAAGCAGCAAAATAAATGGAATGAAAGTATAATAAGCATGTTAATCTATCTCCTGCTCTTTCACACCTACTCCCACACCCAGATAACCAGTCACACACAAACACCCACACTGTGAGTGTTCATCTCCTCTTCCTTCCTTCTGGCTTGTCAGAGACTAAAATAATCTTGTGGTGCTTTCCCCCATTCATGCTATAACGTCACTGTGTGGGTCAGTTAAAATGCCTCAAACATGAGAAAGATGGGTAGATAAGAAAACCAATTGGTCCATGATAATTATAACAAGTTCTGGTTTTTGAATCTTGCTGAAAAAGAAGATACATTGAAGGGGAAACAAACATCTGGAATAAGTATCACCTGACTGTGACAGAATGTTCCTATTGACTGTGTCCTCTACAGGCTAATTGCTCGAGTTACTGAAGCCTCCCAACTCTCTCTAATTCTGGGTAATGTTTTGTTTCATAAGCAATTTGCCATGTTTATTCATTTCCCTATCTAGCTCATTTGCACTTGCCAAGAATGAACGAGAGGCAACATTTGAATGGTCGCATAAACCCAAAAGAGAATTAATTACTTTTATACAAGATCTAACTCATGTAGGAAAAAGGGAGTTGTGGGATTTTGATTTTTTTTTTTCTGTATCATACTCTCAAAATCAGTCTGCCCACACACACTCATTGTACCTAATGAAATGCATCACATAAGCAAATATTCAGTCAGCACATCCAAGCATGGTCTCTTGGCTGACTACAAAACTAACCTGATACTTGTCAGCGTGAAAAACTGAATATAAGGAAAAGGTTTATGCAAAATTAGTCATGTCTGAGTGTAATTAAACAAAACAAAATACCAAAATAGAACAATTTTTTACAACACTATTCCCAACAACAATGCAACGTTTGAAGTTTCTATGAAGAATTATTGCAAAAGCACAAAGCTACGTGAATATCCAACAATTCTTTAAATGTTCAAACAACCCACATCATAAGAGAGTTATTTACTTTACATAATTTTCATCATGAGCTGTAGAATGCATGGCCAAAGGTTGAAATAAAGCCCATGAATTCACCCCATCTGTAACCACATGCCTTTTCCCCAGGAAATTAATTATTGATTAACACAAATGTGTGTATGAACCTGTAGCCAAAAAAAGGTGCTCCAAAGGCCTATCTGGCTCTTGGCAACAACAGGTGCTTCATCACAGAAGTAACTCTAAGCACAAGGTGACATTTCACAGGACTCACGAGGATTCTGAGGAAGCTTGGAGTTATCTCAGTGGTTATTTAATAGCCAAGGCTCTGAGTCTGGAAGAAAAGTTTTGCTAATTTCAGTAATTAACTGAGTCAGCTGGGAAGCAGCAGGCTGGTGTTTTGTTTGCAGCACCCCAGAGGGATGGAGGAACGCAGGAAGGTGCAGCTGTCAGAAGCTTCAAGCAGGCGGGTGACTCGGAGCGGGAAATGACTCCTTGGTCAGCGGTGGAAATGCCGGCAGATCATCCACCGCACACGCCTCCAGGAAGATGCACTGCTGACAGCTCGGGCCATCATAAAACGTGACAAGGCCAAGAACAGCATGAATTGCAGTGTGTATGCGGCAGAATCAAAGCATTTTGGTTTGTAGGATGTCTTGGGCTGGCTGGAGGTGAGCGCGGAGCTGTCGCAGCCTCACCACGGTCAGAATGATGATTCTAGCCATACCCACCCATCAACTCAGGCATATTCACCCCTCTTCGTCTATTTGCTGGGGTTTCCTAAGCTTCTGCTTCTAAATATAACTGCAAAACTTTGCATTTATTGCTGCGGATAGATCTTTTCCAAGTGTTACCTATGGATGATGTGCTCAGCTGTGACAGCACGCAGTAGGGTACACCCACTTCACTGCCCGGGTACAAAGCGGGGTTTTAGGAGCAAATTCTTGAACCAGGGCGTTTCTTGCATTACAAGGTGCAGAAACACACAGTATTTATTTGGACACGAGGTTTCCACGCCGTCCAGGACGGCTCATTTACACCTGAACCCTTTCACCGCCTGCTCCTCAGTGGGCTGAGAAAGGGCTTCACACACAGGCAGGTAACCCGAGGTAGCCCCAGGCAAAGCAGGGGGGGAAGAACAGCACCAAATAGTTTTTCCGTATTTCAAAGCCCCAGGCAGCACGGCTGTCAGTGGGAGAGGCTAAAACCGAGGCAGAACAGCGCTGCCTCCCAGGACAGTAGTCAAGGCACACGGAGAGACAAAGTTTCCCCTCAGCGCGGGGTCACCGAGCGCACAAGGCTTCCCCACAGCACCGGGCTGGCGGGCAGTGAGCAGAGGCGGTGCCACAGCGAGGGACGGGACCCCCCAG